>JBBPMH010000719.1:0-17776 GCA_038090235.1 Pulveroboletus ravenelii
GGGCTATTGATGACCCTGCAAGGGTCAGAGCTGATATATTTTGGTTCTCTTGTAAATGTCAAGTCTTTCTAAAATGGCCCAACATTGGGACACTTATTTGAGCCACTGTATGCCTTACTGATCAAATGGTGTGTTGTCATACAGCCACTGGATTACCTAATTGTGGTGTACTTACAGTTTTCATATGGTACTATTGGTTACCACTTTCCAGGTCAACCATATATCTGGTCAATTCATGAAAGCTTGCAGTAGCACAAAATTTTATTAACCACAGTGTAACTAATTGTTATTTTGAGACTATACAAAGTTGAATGACACCAATCTGTGCAGTTTTCATTGAGATACAGAAGTTTGTGTGACTAGAGGCAGAGTCACCAAGTGACTGGGTTGCCAAGTGCAGCCAAGTTGGAGTGTGGACACCCTAACAAGCTGCTTTCCTTTTAAAGTACAACACGTGGCTTAGGATGGGGTGCTGAATGAGGCCAGCAACCCTCTCAAAGCCTAAGAAGCAGCTCACTAATGAGGAACACATTCTGGCTGCCATCTCAGGGGTTGCCCAGGGCACTTACAAGTCATATAGAAAAGCTGCAGCTGTTGAAGAGGTTTGTTCTGAATTTATCCCCTAGACTATTGTTATACTGAAATTTCAACCAGGTTTCAAGACAGACAGTGCTAAACCAGGTCCATGGAATCCATAAGACAAGGTCAGAGGGCCAAAACAAGCTTTGCCTGCTCACTTTATCCCAGGAAGCCACCCTTCTCAAATGGTGCAAGCTTCACTCAAGCAGTGCAAAGCCCCTTCATTCCACAGGCCTACAAGCACATGTTTTCCAGATCTGTAATCACCAGCTGGGAAAGAATTGGGTCCAGCACTTTGTTCAACATCATCATGCCTTTGTTGTCTTGGCCAAACTGCATGGTCTTGATCCAAAACATGCCTAGAACTTCAATTGGACAAATATTGAGGACTACTTTGAGCTGAAACATCAGGTAGAAGAGAAGTATGGTGGAATACCTGCTGAGCATCAGTGGAATATGGATAAGAAGGGTAATCAAATGGGTGGGGGACAAAATGAGCTTTATTTTTTGGACAGAAGATAAAGAATTTTATCAACTGTAATGTGATAACCTATCAGAGTCTGCTCCATTGCTAACTCTGACCAGAGAGCACACAAAGGGGGGACTGGGCAGAGTTTGGAGGGATGAGAACTTCAGCTTCAGCAACTTAGGTGGAGTGCTGTGCCATGATAATCCTGGGTCCTTGTATTTCAGAGGTCAGGCAGGAGGGGGTCAAAGGGATGGAAATGGAATCTGTCAGATGGGAGGGAGGATAGAGAAGAGGAAGGTCACAGCAAAGAGAAGAAGACAAAAGACTTCAATATTTGAACTAAGAAGTAAGTCCTCAGCGAGTCAGACTTATATACAGAAGTTCAGAGATGGTACTGTATATACAAGAGACATAGCATCAGAGGCAGAACAAAGAGGCAGAGCACTAAGTGAAGAATGGAAACTAAGCAAGGAATGCATCATAACAGAGAATGGAGAGATGGGGTAATGCAACTGGTGACCAGCCAAGTAATAACCAGCACTGCAATTGGAGCAGAGTTGGAGCTATAGTACAAAGGGTCAGAGGAAAAGAGGAAAAGAGTCTAAGTATGAAGCAGAACAGATGAAACAGCCTGTGGAGTGAGCAGAGTTGTCACAGTTGTGACACAACCTCAATCTTGTCTCAATTCTCAAATGTGTCAGTGTAGCTGGAACTGTCATGCCACCTTGCTTTGTGATGAAAGAGGGTCCTCTCGCTGATCACTCAGATATAGATGGGATCTATCAGGGATCAATCTCGGGCGGCTCAAAGTGAACAACCAAAGAAAGCCTGCAGCTACTAATGTCAGTAAAGACAAGAGCAGAAGAATGAGAATTCCAAGTATGAGTAGGTACATCCTACGAATACTGGTTATACTACTATACATGCGGTAACTACATAATACACCCTATACCCAGAGAAACCCTATAACAATAGAAGAAGCGGAAATGAATAAAGAAGCAGAACGGAGATTAAATAGAAGTGAAGGAATGGAAGAGAAGCATAATGACCCTGAACCAACCCTAAGCCCAGATAAGCCCTATGCCCTAGAATGGAATGACATAGTGTGACGTAGCGATGACGCAATGCTGACCAAAGCATGGTGTCACAGGGAATGATCTAGACCAGGAACGGAACGAGGTATAGATAAGATAAGAGGGAAAGAATAGATAAGGGTATAAGCCGAAAATCACTGTTGTGACAGGATCAAAGGGTAAGATTCCTTCCCTGTTGAAGACTTCCAAAAGCTGATGTATCTCAATCTGCTAGGATTGCAACATCACCAAATGGATGGACTAACCAGGAACTTTGCAAAGAATGGTTTCAGGTGATTTTCATTCCAAATGCTTTGGCATGTCAAGTGAATGACAAACCAATTGTTCTGAATATTGATGGGCACAATTCTCATGAAACTGACAACCTCAAGGCTCTCACATATGAGCATGACATCATTATCATCTGTTTCCCTTCAAAACAACTCACAAAACCCAACCATTGGATGTGGGAGTTTTTTCTTCTGTAGCACACAAATGGACTGCCCACTGTGGTCAACAAGCTGTCAAAGGGTTCAACATTGACTGTTACAACTTCATCCCTCAATACATGTCCATTCACAGCATCATGACCTCTTTGCTGATCCAGAAGTCATTCAAACATACAGGAATTTACCCCTTCAATCCAAATATCTTCACTGACAGAGATTTCACACCTAGTCTGGCCACATCACAAAGCACTCATTTGCCTTCCTCATATCCAACATCCAATTCTAACCATTTAGGGGCTTTGACAGCTCATGCCATTTCACCAGATGTCAAGATGAGTAGGCAGCCTGAGGAAAGAGCTATGGATACAGAGAAAAGTTCAGATAACAGGGTGGGCCTGGGTTCTGGTCATAGTGATGAAAACTCAGACAATGAGGCTGATGACTAGGAGGAGTTTTATTTTGATCCTGCACTTGCAGGCACAGAGAGCAGTACTATCAACTCTGAGGCTTCCACATGCCAGACTACACCAGTACTGGCAGCACCATCAAACTCTGAAAGTGGCTCCCAGTCCACTACTATTGATGTCTCTCTATTGGCTCTATCTCTTTCCAACATCTCACTAGTATCAAAGACTACAACTCTGAAGTCCTCTGAGTGCTCCTATTGAACTCTGACTAGACATGATCAGCTGTGGTCAGTTACCATATACCAGAGTCAGAAACCCTGGATGGAGTGCCTAAACAGAGTGGCAGGAGTTGGACCAAAATGGTGCTCAAGGTACTTACCATTGCACTCCTCCATTTGTTAACTTTACTTTGGTGCTAATCACTTTCAACATCTCGGAACTGCATCCCCCTTCATTGTTTTACTTATGGATTTTGGACTTCCCATTTCAGAGTTGGTTGGAGTTACATAGCACTCACATCTCCACCCACTTTATATATTCTCACTTTGTTCTTGGAACTCCCCTCAGTTGTTCCTGCTACATCTTAGGCAGTGGCTGAGGTGAGTTGACTTTGCTTCTACTATTTAGTATTGTTTACTGAGCAATGTAGTGGGCATCACTGCCCTTTTACCTAGTTTTTGATAACTAGACCTGCCATCTGATAGTCCTGCCAGCTCCATAACTCCTAAACTTGTAGTGGCACTGGCATCATGTCACTCCAAGTCCAATACATGCACTGGCAGTGATCTACTTTTCACCAGACCACTCATGTCACTTCTGTCATTCACTCAGTTCTCTCAGCTATCCAAAGAGGACTGCTAGAAATATTTTCAGCACCTTCATTCCCAGGGAACTGCACTTGTGCACACTGCCATGGCACAGGTAACTCAGCTCAAGGTGGCAAACCTTCACTGTGCCATAGCAAAGCATGAGCTTTCAACTCTCCAGGACCAGCAAGCTAGCAAGAAAAGGAAGGGGCTAACAATGGAATTCAAAGCTTGTTTCATTTTCCATTCCAACATGAAGGCTGCATTCAAGGTACAATGCCAAGAGTGGGCTGAAAAACAGGCAAAGGAGGCTGAAAAACAGGCACAGAAAAAGGCTGATGGTCAAGCAAGAACAGCAAGGATTGATCATGATGTTGTCTTGAAGACATTTAACAATCCATTGTCATGGTACAAGTGAAAAGACAATTTTATCATGATCACATGGACCCTGCAGATTCCTGTCTGTGAGAAGGTTACAATCACTCAGCTCACTGAAAACATCAAAGCAAAAATGGCCAAAAGTCCCAAACTTGCCAGTAATTCTCAGTGTGCTGTTCATTGAGAAATATTTTGGACAAGGTTCGAAACATGCAACTACTATAACACCAGCCTCCCAGCCTATGGCTGGACTATCTCATGTGGCAGAACCAGCCTACTTTGTGTGAAGAACTAAGTAAAAATGCAGTGATGCCCACTCAGCTGCTGCCTAAGATATAGCAGGAATGACTGTATCCACCTAAGTAAAAAGGCAGTAATGCCCACTACATTACTCAGTAAATGGTACTAAATAGTGAAAACAAAGTCAACTCACCTCAGCCACTGCCTAAGATATAGCAGGAATGACTGAGGGGAGTTCTGAGAATGAAATGAGAATATATATAAGATGGGCAGAGATGTGAGCACTAACTCCAACCAACTCCAAAAGGAAAGTCCAGAATCTGTAAGTAAATAACAAGAGAGGACACAGCTTCAGAACACTGGAAGCAGTGTAAGTTAATTAGGGGGTGTAAGTGTGTGGTGTGTGTGGGTGAGTTTCCTCATCCCAAGGGGTTTTGTGTAGGGTAGGTGTGAGAACAGATTAGCTACAACTTACCCCGGTGCATGAGAGCGGTGGGAAACAAATCTGGACAATGGTGAGGGGGCAAGAATAAAAATCTGGCTAAAACTAGGGCCAGATACCAATGGATGAGGCCAAGAATGAGGGTCAGATAATGACAACAGGTCAAGGATGAGAACCCAGGACAATGACAATGACAATGACAAAGATAAAAAATAGAAAGGCTGGACCAAGGACAAGGGTCAGGCACCAACAGATGGCCAAGGACAAGAGCTGGATTCAAACAAGGAGTCAAGGACCAGGACCTGGACAGAGACAGACAACGATGAGAACAATAACAAGCACAATGATGACAATGACAAGCACAATTCCAACAATGAGAGTGACCAACAGGGAAAAGGTTAATGAGATTCAAGATCTCAATACACATTTTTTATAGTCTGGGCATTCCCTGGACTTAGTAGCTATAGTAATATACAAGGCCCTATGAAGGGACACTTGATTCTAGGTATTGGGATGTAACAAAAACAATGTATTGTAGTCAAGAACATGAAAGATAACAAGGATGTGAAGAAACCAACACGAAATAAGTAAAAATAGACAATCTGGTGGGCAGACCCAGACCAGATTGAATGGATACATATGAGTCCAGGACTGGATAGCAGAATCTGGAGAGCAGATTGAGACAGACTAACCTCGAGATGGTACCAATGGACTCTGGACATGACTAGGACTCTTGATGGATGCTTAGACAGGCTAGGAAGGGGGTTCTGCAACTATAGGAGACCATAGGCTCCTACAGCAGTCAGCACCAAAATAAAGTTAGGAATGGAGGAGTGAAGTAATAAGTACCTCAAGCACTGTTTGGCTTCACCTCCCAGCACTCTGTTCGACAACTCCATCCAGGGTCTTGCACCCCAGTGCACAGCAACTGACCACAACTGACCACATCTAGTCAGAGTTCAATAGGAGCACTTGGAGGACTTCAGAGTTGTAGTCCTTGATACTTTGGTCATCATGACACCTTGTTTCCACATGCCAGTATACTCCCTCTACCCCCTTTCAACCCTGTCTCAGGCCCCTCCTCATCCCATCTTCCAAGCCATTTTAGGCTGCACTATCACAGTTCAATTGTGAATTCAAGTCCCCACTAGACACTTGCTTCCTAATCACTCAATTTCCAGCAACCTGTGGCTCTTCCAATGCAACACCCACATTCCATTGCACAGCCTTCTCTATTGTGTAGGTGCTTCTCATCTGGACTCAGTAGGTATCTTACTACACTCACTCTGATTCATCTTCATTTAATGCTGCACTGCATCCATCACAAACTAGTTAGAGCTTTTCATCTTATTGCTGTGGTCAAGATACCATGTTAATAGCTCATAAATGACATTTCATAGCATAAATTTTGTTGGACTTCAAGCATGTGGTATGTTTCCACCATGTTGGTGGCTGTTACTGCCATGTTAGCTTGGCTGAGCAGAGTATAGATTCAGCAGACCATGACACAGCATGACTTCCAGTGACATTTCATGACTGACCAGGTATATGGTTGACCCAGAAAGTGGTAACCAATAGTACTTTTTACCATAGTGAACCATAGTGAACTATACCATTTCCTTGCCCTTTTGAGCTACTGTTGTAGTCTTTGACTACTCCTCTCTATACTGCAACAAAAATGTTACCATTACCATTTTGGATCATCTAAATGTAGTAATTACATAATAAAATTTCCTAATTTGGGATTTGCTTGGCATTATCCAACTAAACATATGGGTTACCATGCTCAGAACCAGTATGGGGTATGGGTTATGGATTCACAATCCCTGCAAACAAACTCTGAACATTCAAAAACCTATGGGTTATCTGGGGTATGGGCTAGGAGGGAGTCGACTGCAAAACGAAACACTGTGACACTGGAAGAAATACTTGACAACTCAGTAAGATCAAGTTGACATCATTCTCCATAACTGGGTATCAGGATATGAGCAGTTGCTTTCCACCCCGACGGAAAGCACATTTTGGGCGGGGGTGATTACTACTTACTGCTTGTTTTGAGTCTCCACTCCGCCAGATGCTTGGTCAGTGACACTGCTCGAGCTGTGTGACGACGGCCTGCTTCACATCTCGAGAACGATTGCATACTGTGTCCGTTCAACATATTGAGTGAAAAACCGAATACAGGTAAGCTGCATTGGTGAGCATTTTGTGTTTATCGAGTGCCGACTTGGGAAGAGGGGGATAGTACGTGAGCTCATAAATAGGGAATGTCTAATCTCAACAACCTAGCTATAGAACGGGTGTATCATATGAACAGGTCCACGCGAGTCGTCCAACGTGGCACTCCTACAGTACGCATCCGGTTCCCCTCTTCCAAGAAATATGGACGAGAAACGAAAGGAATAACCAGAGGGGAAAGGGTGGTAGACAAGCGCAGCCACTCGTGCGCTGAAACAATAAATTAGTCGCAGCGTCGCCCAAAGTCCAGTCTATAGTAAGGGATATGAGAAGGAGGACCTCCATTCGTTCCAGTTCGTATGTGAGCATTCGGGTGGCGACTTGCACCGCTGACGCCAGGCACCGAGGAAAAGACACGGGGAGTATAAAAAGGAAAGTAGCGAAATGCTCCCGACGAATCACCATGTTTAACAATCCCCTCGTGCACGGTTCACATTAGATCCGTACAGATCGGCAGATTGTCCATCGGTCTCCTCACCCGTGCTCAAAACCGTCCGCCAACACCAGCCGGCCGTGGGCTGGGCCGAACGAGCCTCACACTTGCATACCCTTGTGAGTCCTCTTCGGTCGGTGACCGGTGATCCCACAGACTCTGCCGTTCTTCCGCGTCGTCGATTCCTCTCGGGTATCGTCGTGACCGCGACGTCGAGCTGCTCCTTCGTTCCCCACGTATCCGAGCGGTCTCGGCACTTGAACCTGCGCTGGTACTAGCACCCATATTGGTGTTGGACAAGGGGATGTTTGCGGGGAGGGGCGTCGAATACACCGTCTGTTCGCTACTCGTGCTCTCCTCCGACAGCGCATATCCTACACCCTCCGGTAGATCCATATACGACGAGCTCTCGTTCCCCAGCAGGTCGTGAGAAGAGAGGGAGGTAGGTGGCGAAGGCGTCTCGAATGGATCGTGTGCGACCCGCGGGCCGTAGGTAGATGTAGTTGGTGCAAGAGGCTCGTCGTTAGCCCGTCTGGGAACGATGACTGATTGGATGTCTTGAGGTGTCTGGGGACGACTGTGGTCTCCTCCACTCGTACCCACCTCGATGCCCAATCCGGGGGGCGGGGGAAGTGGCGATATAGTACCAGCGAGCGAGGCAGAAGCCGAGGTAGGGGGGTAGAGGAACGACGGCGGGGCATCAGCGTCTAGGTCAGTAGGGAGTGTCGTTGTACGGAGCGCATGGACAGCCTGGGAGTTGTTCCCAGTTGGCGCGTACGAATGCACGACGTCCTGCGTCCCAAACTTGATCATTGTCCGGCGTGGGCTATGTGTTGTTGAGGACGTGAGTTCCGAATCGTGGCTCGTCGAGTCGCGGCGGGACATCGGTGCATCATACAATGCATGCCGCGTGAGCCCGTCATATGTATGGTCGGTGTGTTGGAGGGAGGAGAACGGGAGCCCGTCGTGGTTCCCTGCCATGCTTCCGACACTCATCCCGCGGGGTGCACGTAGAGAACCGGTGGTCCGACTGGCTTGGCTGAGCCGTCGAGCACTACGTGCGCGCATGAAGCTTCCTATGGTGCCAAACGAACCACGGAGGGCGCCTATCCCGGGCTCTTCCATGGCGTCCAGGTCCTTTTCTTCGCCATCGCCGTCGAGGTCGATCGTTGCCGGCGAGTCTGTGTGGGTGCGTGCGGCTTGAAGGAGTAGCGTCGAGCGTCGATCGAGCGATTTGAGCTTGGCAGGGTCGATCTTGGACATTTGAAGGATCGTGATACCGACACAGATGGTCAGGAATGCGAGGACCAAAGTGATAATTTGGGACGCTGGCGCGGCGAGACCTTTGAAGAGAACCTGTATGGAGATTACGAGACTCTGTACAAACGAGGGACGTCAACACGTACGATCGTTGTCACCATTGAGAAAAATGAGACTATCTCGAGGAATGAGTGTCGTTACGAGTACGAGGCAATAGGGGCTCACACAAGACGTAGTATGTCGGGGTTACTTGTGCGAACACATCAGACATCAGGAGCGAGCACCGAAAGGATAGAACGTACCCATCGCTGTGCAAATAAGGTTTGTGAATGAGTACATATGCACAAAACCGGGTATGCACGCGCACCTGTATTGAACAGAGCAAGAGCGACGTTCAGGTAATAAATCTCTGTCACTGCGCAACATCAAGGCCTGGATGCATTGACGAGACCGGAAGACACCCACGCAATGTCACGATTATGAAGCCCAGCAGGAAAAATATGAACCAGTTTTTAAACTGCATATGACATAAGCACAACATGATGATGATGACATGTTTGATTGTTGTTACCTGGTTTACGCCCATCGCGGTAGTGACGATAGCGGCTCCAAGACCTGTGGTGACACTGACGCTGATACCACCAATTGTACTGCAAACAAGAATATACCAAATCATGTTGTTTTTTCCGTACCTGGTGGGAGATGGGATAAGTGAGGAAGAGAAAGAGTAGGGAAAACAAACTTTGGACCGAAATAGATGATAATGCTTAGTGCGACGAGGATGAGTACACTGATGTAGGCGAGAAAACCGGGTGCGAGGAACATGGCTTTAAACTGGGATATCAGAGAAGGGGTTTGTTCCTGGGGGCCTAGGGACAAAATTAGGGAGAGGGAGGGCAATGATTGACCAACGACGTGCCATTGAGAGCAATGATGACAGAGCCAATCTGAATTGGAGGGTGAAGTGTGATGAAGGACTATAGGGGAAGGGCATACAATACATAGAGAGCATCCTAGCCAGCCGAAGAATGTGAGCTTCTCGTTGAGGAATATGGATGATAGTATAGCGCTGACTACAACAGAGAGGGCACCCATAGGTGTCTTGAACGGCTGCGTTAGGTGAGACTTGCACGGATTATATTGGTGTACAGACCACAAGAAGTGCCTCAACGAATGCATATGCTGGGGCGGGTGAGAGGGGGCGGAGGAGGGTATGAAGAGACGCACCGGCAAAATTACAGAGTTCGCCGAGGATCATCACTGGGATGGATGTATTGAAAAGGGTGTGTGAAATACAGCAGAGGGGGTACATACAAATCATGCCAGTCCACCATATTAACTTTCAGGTGTAAGGATGACGGATGTATGCGCATGAAAGTGAAGGGAACTGACCGATTTGAGGTAACCGACGCCCTCGCCCGCGGTGTGCCCGGTCTGCGAGCGCAAAAGACCTTTTTTCTTGAACACGAAGCTGATACCTATGAGGAGGCCGCTGACTATGGCGAGGATGATGCCGACGACCTGAAAGGGGTGAGATCGAGGGTAGAGACGAGGAGAAACGGGGCACTTTGAGGCTAGAAGGCAGCTGTATTGTTGTGCTTGAACCAGAAGCAGATGCGGAGGCTGCCCTCGCGGCTGGTCGCGGCGGGGAGGGGAACATCGTATTGGAGTGGAGCAAGGCCAAGTGCGCAGCGGAGGGCAGTTGCGATGCGGCTGCACAGTGCAACAGAGCAGACCGAAATTTTGCCGTTATTGGCAACCGGACCGGGGCGCGAACAAAAACGAGACTAGGCGAGGCGCGGTCGATGGCACCGTTGATCATGTCTTTCTCTGACGGCGCTGACTGCGATGTGGTCGACCACCGCGACGAGTTCACGTTCAGCGACCTCCAGAACACCCCCCCGCGGCCCCTCCAGGCGTACCCGGACATCCTTGCGCCCCACGCTGCCCACGGGCGAAATCCGGACATCTCTCCTTGGTCTGAGCCGGTGGGTGACCCGCCCTCGTCCTCCGTCGCTCATACCCAAGATGTCCTGCAGCCCCCAAAGCGGTCCATGGCATTTCCCTACAAGCCTTTCCGTCCCTCCGCCGCCTCCATCGCCTCCGTTCGTTCTCGTCCGAGCGACTCCCACTCCATCGCCGGCGACAGCTACGTATCCTCCGTGTCCGACATGTCCATCGCTGACCCTCGCAAGGGAAAGGGCTCCCTTAGCTTTTTCAGTGACATCATCAAAAAGCGCTCCCGCCCACACCTTGCCTCCTCCGACTCGATCCATAACTCTATCTCCTCCATCCCCACTTTCACTCCAAATCCCTCCCAGCTCTCCGTTAACACGTACATGTCCCCTCTATATCTCTCTGCGGATCTCCACCCCGCTCACCCTCCCACTCCAAAGAGGGAAAAGGACAGATCTCGAAAAAAAACCCGTCTCAACAAAGCCCCCCCCAGCCTCCCCAAAGGCGAGCCCCTTCTCACAATCGACACCGATTTCACGCACATTGAGGACATCGTCAACATGAGCGCCATCTCGGGCACACTCGGCGGTCGTCCTAGTCCTTCTCCAGGTGGTTTCGACTCGAATACCCAAACCGTGTCCACATTCACTCCCCCATCCCCATCCACATCTATGTTCACCGATCCTTTCTGTCCCTCTACCGCCACATCGAGGCGCAGACATCGGCTCGACCACAGGATCTGCCCAAAGACTGTCATGGGGCCATTTGACCCCGACCCCGATGGTGGGCAATCAACCGATCGCCAATGGACCGCACCCGAAAGCTGGGCAATCGAAAAGGAAGGTGCAGACGCGGCTGCAGAGGGCGCAGGTTCCAGTTCAGAGGAAAGTGTGGTCGCCAGCAACTCACGAACACCGGATGACTCGTCCACAGCCACCGATATCGCTACTAAGAAACGCGTCCGCAGAAAAACCCATCATTCCCACAAAACATCATCGTCTACCGCCTCGAGTAAGCATGTGCTTGTGCGCATATACCGTGCCAACGGCTCCTACCATGTCGCACAAATTCCCCCACACGCGACCGTCGCAGATCTCACTCCCTCCCTCAATGCCAAGGTACTGCGTGATAACGAACGAGAGTCTCACAAACTATATCTCAAAGAACGAGGAAGAGGTATGCGTAGACACTTCTTTCCCCCTTTCTCTGCTTCAACTCCGTCTCAGAGCGTATGTTGGCACCAACTGAGCGGCCCGCCGCAATTACGCGTCGTCGTTTGGAACAGGCCGGATATGATCAACTCGACAGTCTTGACTACCTCGCGGCTGAAGACATGACGTTTCTTCTCAAGTTTGTGTACAAAAGTCAGCTGCTTGGTCCAGCGGTATGTCCCATCACTACGGTCCCGGGTCCAGCCTGATCCCCTCCAGGCCGAAGATCTGAACTTTGACAACTTCGAACAAGTAGATCTCACGGGGTGTGGTCTACCCACTATACCCATCGTTTTTCATAAAAACGCGGCATCAATTGTATACCTCAATCTCTCTCGAAATCCCATGGTGGAAATTCCCCTTGATTTTATCCAATCTTGCACCGCCCTACGTGAACTCCGCCTCTCCAGTATGGCAATGAAGAAAGTACCCCAAAGTGTTCGACATTCAGCAAGCTTACACCGCCTAGATCTTTCATGTAACCGCATAGTTGACCTTGATGATGCTGGGCTTGACCGCATACCTGAATTGAGCATCCTCAAGCTGCAAAATAATCGCATGGAACAACTTCCCTGGTACTTCCCCCGGCTACGGATGCTCAAAACATTAAATATATCCAATAACAAATTCAGCCAGCTCCCTTCCGCCATCTGCGAGATGCCAGCCCTTCTTGATCTCGATATATCATTCAATATGATTACGGAACTCCCAGAAGACATCGGCCGACTGACTTCACTCGAGCAGCTTATTTTCGTCGGGAATCAGATATCCAAACTCCCCGAGCAATGCAGTCACCTTGCCAACCTCCGAGTTCTGGACTGCCGACGAAATAGTATCTCCGACCTGTCCAGCGCACGCACACTCCCTCAACTAGAGAAACTCCTAGCAGACCACAATGTGATACACGCACTTGACCTCTCTCATGGACCACGCAGTACGACTACCTTGGACGTCTCCTTTAACGATATCACGCTTCTAAAGCTTGTCCCCTCCGCGCAGACACCCTTGGCCCTCACTTCCCTTGACGTCTCCTACACGAAACTCTCCTCCCTTGACGACTTTGCACTGTCACACCTTTCCGCACTCCAATCCCTGAAATTAGACCACAACTTATTCCGAACTCTCCCCGACTCCCTCGGGGAGCTCAGTCACCTCATCACGCTCTCTTGTTCTGATAACCACCTTGACGCTCTCCCCGAGACCATCGGCTCGCTCCGACGGCTCGAAGTCCTCGATGCCCATAATAACAGTCTCAGGCAACTACCTGTCTCCTTATGGAACTGTCCCTCCCTCGTCTTGATAAACGTGACATCAAATCTACTTGATACGTGGCACAGTCCGTCGGACACATCACTCGTCGCTCCGTCTGCTTCCAGCCTAGAAGTTCCATCTACTTTGCCTGATCCACGGTCACATTATCACATTACAAGAAAGGCATCAAGCGCAACAGTACATGCGCCATCCAGCCGACTATCCCCTCCGCTCGCGTATTCGCTCGAGAAGTTGTACGTCGGCGAGAACCGACTAACAGACGATTGTCTCCCGCCATTCATGATCCTGAAAGAACTTCGTGTCCTCAATCTCTCCTTTAACGAAATACAGGAACCTCCTCCCTCTTTCCTTCGCAACCTCACGAAACTCGAGCAACTCTACCTGAGCGGCAATCAACTGACAAGTATACCAACCGAGGATTTGCCTAAACTGACGAGACTGAGTATCTTGTTCCTCAACGGAAACAAGTTGCAGACACTACCCCAGGAGTTGGGCAAGGTGCAGAGCTTGACGGTGATCGATGCGGGGAGTAATGTTTTGAGGTATAATATTAACAATTGGGAATTTGACTGGAATTGGTAAATTTCTTTGGGCTTCGTCGATTACGGGGGCAACTGACTAACAACACTTTACGACAGGAATTTCAATCAAAACCTTAAATACCTCAACCTATCGGGAAATAAGAGGCTAGAAATCAAGCCTGACAATCCGGGTGCAAGACATTTCTCGTACACGACTGAGAAGGATCACAGTCTCCTCGCTGACTTTTCTAACTTATCTTCGTTGCGCGTCCTCGGTCTTATGGATGTCACCACCACCTTCCTACCTAATATCCCGGAGGAAACCGAAGACAGACGTATTCGAACCTCCCTCTCCGAAGTGAACAAGATGTCATATGGGATCGCGGACAACCTTGGGAGCACCGGCTATCTCACCATGTTCGATCTTGCTCAGCCCGAGTTTCGAGGATCCCAGGACGAAGCCGTGTTTGCCATGTTTGGACGTTCGGACGCAGCGCCGGCCAACAACCATCTCTCCAAGTACCTCCATGATAACTTTTTATCTCAGTTCAACATGCAGCTGGGTCAGCTCGATCATTCAAAGAACGAGACGGTGCTCGATGCGCTGCGTCGTACCTTCCTGAGGCTCAACAAACAACTGCACGACACGTTGTACGCCGGAAGCACGTCGAATCGAAAAATGTCCCAGGTGAGCGCGTCGACGATGGGCACAAGTTCGCCCGACAGTTCGTATCGCGCAGGGGCATCTGGCATTGTTCTATACTTTGTCGGGAAAACCATGTACGTGGCGAACGCTGGCGACGCGCTCGCGGTGATTTCGATGCAGGGATCTGCCGAGCTGTTCTCGAGAAAACATGACCCGTTTGATCGCCGTGAGACCAAGCGTATACGAACGGCCGAGGGTTGGATCTCGCCTAAGGGTCTCGTCCACGAGGAAATCGATACATCGCGTTCCTTCGGCTACTTTTACCACTTCCCCGTGGTGAATGCACGACCGTACGTGGAGGGACGGCAGCTGACAGAGCAAGACGAATTCGTGATCATTGGGAATCGGGGCCTGTGGGACTATATCTCGTATCAAACGGCTGTGGATATTGCGCGGTCGGAGATCTCTGATCCAATGATTGCAGCGCAGAAGTTGCGGGATTTTGCGATTAGTTATGGATCGGACGGCAGTACGATGATCATGGTCATCTGTGTCGCGGATCTCTTCCGGCCAAAGAAGCAACCAATGGCTGATCCGTCCATGGACGTGGAGGCATTCAGCTCTTCGAAAAAGCGAGCTGGAAAGAAGGCGGATATTCAGGACCGCACGATCGCTCGGTTGGACTACGAAGTATCACCGCCGACGGGCCATCTGTGCCTCGTATTCACTGACATTCGGAACTCGACTCAGCTATGGGAGACCAATGCGGGAATGCCGACTGCGATGCGCCTCCACAACAATCTCTTGCGTCGACAGCTGCGGATATGCGGTGGGTATGTCGTCAAGACGGAAGGTGATGCGTTCATGTGCTCGTTCCCGACCACGTTGGCCGCACTGTGGTGGTCGTTGACGGTTCAGATTCAGTTGATGCACGAGCCGTGGCCGTTAGAGATTCTGGAGAGCGAAGAAGGCAAAGAGGTGTGGGATACGCATGGCAACCTGATTGCACGTGGGGTTTCGGTGCGTATGGGCATCCACTGCGGTACGCCCGTCTGCGAACCCGACCCGATCACCGACCGGATGGACTACTTTGGTCCGATGGTCATTCGCGCTGCGCGAATTAGTGGGAGTGCTGCTGGGGGACAAATCATGTGCAGCGCAGACGTCGTTCGGGAGATCAACGCGCGTATCACCGAAACTGGCCCCGACACCGAGTACTCTGAATTTCAACCCCCACAAGCGATCGAGGCCATTCGACGAATGAACATTAATGTGATCCCGGTAGGAGAGATCAAACTCAAAGGTCTCGAAATCCCCGAGATGGTGTCGTCGATCTATCCGGGGTCCGTCGCGGCACGACAGGATATGGACTTGACGGGAAGGTTGGCGAGCGCATCGACGTCGCTCCCTGCCAAGGTGCGGTGCAGTATTGAGCAGGTGAAGCAGCTGGCTGTGTTGTGTCTCCGCTTTGAAGCGCTCGCGAGTGGACGCGTCTTTCGTCTGTATCCAGATCGCAAGGAGAGTCTCTCCCCACCGTCGCAGTTATCCATCTCACCACCACCGGGGTCGGAGCCCCCGGAAGACGAGCGCTTCGACCCGCGGTACATGTACGGTAACCCCGATCAACTGCTACCCCCGGTGCACGACACGATGGGCGAGCTCGGGATCATGATGATGTTGGATTCGTTGTTGACGCGACTCGAGAACGCGGCATCGGCAGTGGCGGTGGCAGTCATGGCGGAGCGTATGGGGCCCATGCAGCTGCAGGGCCCGGGATTGGATGAACGAACACTGAATTTTATTTCGTCGCTAGCGCTTCGGTGACTACCGTGGCGTATACATATTGTTCTTTTTTTTTTCTTTGGACTCTTTTCACTGTTATCGTTTGGTTGTTTGTAGGTGTCCAGTTACCTCCTCCGCGTTTTAGTGGAGTGTTTTTTTTCTCCGGATCCATTGTTTCTGATTCTTTGTACTATCTGTTGTATGTGATTGGTGTGCCTGCATGTGTTCTGTACATATATTTATCATGAAGCCTTGAGTCAGGCCTTCTGAGGCTTTGTCTTTTCTTTGTTGCACCTCTTTTTGTAATGATTGTCTAACAGTGCATGAAACAGGGACAAGTATGGGTTATGGTGACAAGAGTGAACACATTCACTATTTCAGCAACTTGATCATACACATCGAAAAATACAACGATCATGGATCTCATTACACGACATCTTAAATCTCGAACCTGTTTGGAATGACCTCGATCCAGTACCTGTCCATGGACACCGTAGGAATCAGATCGATCTCTAAAATCGATCCATCATACCGATGCTCACCCATCAGGATCCAAGAGGAACGCAATGTTCTTCATCCTACCATCCGTGAGACGCTTCTTAAAGGGCACGCCGAGCTGTTCAAAGCGTGTGCACGCCTCCTCCACGTTATCCACCGTGATGGCGATATGTCCAAAGCCCCTGCCGGGTTCCGCATTCCCACTGGCATACCCCTGGAAATTCGGATCGGACTCGGTCCCGTGGTTGTGCGTGAGCTCCAGAACGCCTGATGGGGCTGATGTGTGAGCGCGCGTTCGAGACGTGGGGTGTGGATGCGTCACATCACGGAGGATGCGTACGGTGTATATGTACCTTCGCGGTTGAACCTTGCCTTGTTCTTCTCCGCCGCAGGGAGTTCGCCGAGGCTATCATGGACGTATGCGAGGAAGTAGAGCGTAAAGTCACCCATGTTTTGCTCTGCAAGTGTGTCAACCCCCCAACTGTCGTGCGCGAATTGCCGTCGACTGACTGACCGGCAAGGAGGTCCATGCCAAGCGTCTAGAGGACGTCGTGTTTAGAACGATGCGCGGAACTCGAGCTGGGATGGGTATTCACGTTCATGTAAAACGCCAAGGACAGCTTCGGATCCTTGACACGAAGCATGGTGTGGTTGAACTGCAGGCCCAATATCCCCTGAGACCTTACCGGGACCACGACAAACTGCCTCGCTCACCTTGAAACTGGCGGTCTCAGGTGTGCGCGGCATGCTGGTCGGTGAGCTGCTGACTGGAGACGAACCGGGGTAGGGATGAAGTCAGATGTCGATCATCTATTTATGGCGGCCCTGATATTATCTTCCCTTATTCATCAATACTTACTGCGGGTGCTCCATGGTCACGCTACCTAGCGCATGGTCCGTGCAAAAGATACAAGTAGGCGGACACCACAAGGCCAAGTGTATTACGAAACCAGTGTACTATCATCTTCCATGCTGAATATAAAATAGGGTCCACTAGGCGTAGCTGGCGGAAAAGGTGTTACTGCGAGAGGCGAGAGTGAGGTAGAGGTTGATCGAAAACTAATTCGTGGCTTCCACGTATGTTGATGAAGGAATACTGTTTTATAACTCAGCCGT
>JBBPMH010000721.1:0-17745 GCA_038090235.1 Pulveroboletus ravenelii
ACCTGGCTGTTTAAGTCCATATAGGGACTGTCAGAGTTTCCAACAGTATCTGGGTTGGATCAGAATTCCTTCCAGAGGTAGTAGGTATAACTCCTTCTCCAGTTCGCCATTCAGGTATGCTATGAAGATGTCCATTTGATCTAGTTCGAGGTTGTGTTTTACAGCTAGAGTGATGATTATCCAGACAGAATCCAGATTTGCGACTGGGGCAAAAACCTCCTGATAGTCAACTCCCTCCTTTTGTGTGAACCCTCGGGCTACGATCCACACTTTGTAGCATTCAATCTTCCTATCCTGATCTTGTTTAATGTGGAACACAGGTTTGGAGGTAATTGGAGTTACTCCATTTGGAATTGGGATGGTCTCATACACGCTGTTTGTGTTTAGACTGAGAAGCTTGTCTTCTATGGCAGACCTCCACAGGTTTGCATCTGGGAGTTCATAAGCCTCCCTTATCGTGCTCAGAAGTGTGTCCTCTGATGACACATCAGCAGCATCTGCAAAAGTTTGGTAATTTAGTTCCTCCTGCAAGTTAATAAAAGCTTCTGGTATGTTTTGCTCGTCGGTGGGCTCCAGAGTTACATTGGGAGGTTCAACTTTGTCTGTTGCGCTTTCCTTTTTTCTGTCTCTCTCCTCATCTAGTGTTTGCTGATAATCTCTGTTCCGATCCGCAGATCGGCAGTTTCGGAAGCTCCAGTGGACGCTGGCTATGATTTTAGCAGGAGGTTGAGACAGTGATTGGGATCGGACCAGAGATATCTCTGGAGCAGGAGGTGGAGTAGGTTCATGAGGTGGAGCTGAGATTGGAGCAAGAGCAGGGGCTGGAGCATTGATCCAGAGTTGTTCCAGGCATCTGGTAAGCGGTTCAACTAGATCATCAGGCTCCGGTGCTCCCACTGCTTCCTCTATGCATGGAGGTGTCAGAGGTGTGGAGTTGGTCTCCTCTTGTTCATTGCACTCTGGCTGGGGTAAGTGCTTCGGAAGGAGACCCTCCCACTGGTTCTCATCAGGGTTCCTCCATGGGGCAGAGTTGCCACTGAAGATTGTACTGGATTCATGGAAGGTGACATGTCGGCTGGAGATGATTGTTTTATGCTCCAAGTTGAGGAGTTTGTACACCTGTTGTCTATAAGTGTATCTGATCATGATGCATCTTCACGCTGAAGAACAGCAATCCTGACTGGGAGGTCAGGAAGGCTAGTAGGGGGTGAGTGTAGACTCGACCCAAGGGAGGCTCTGGACTGCAGATGGTGGTATTTCCAATGGCTAGATGGGCCTGGGGAATGCCTAGGTCACTCTCCAGAACGATAGACGGTGAAGGGAAGGTTCAAAGAGACAGAAAATCGGAAGATCTATTTCAAAACCTAATACAAGGCTTTTATAGTCCGGAATATGTTCCTGGACTTACTAATGATAAGGGGGACATGTTCTAAATAAAGAATCAAAAGTCTGAAAGAAACCAGGCTTGTTGGGGGTCAATCCAGACTAAAACCGGACTGGACTGTTGATCCAGACTATGGTCCGGACTGGATTGTTAAACCGGACTAAGATCTGAACTAAAACGGAAGCAGACTAAGCTAATACTAGTCCCAGACTGGTGAGAACAGATGGACAGATAATGGGTAGACCAGCTGGGGCATGGGAAAAACACTGGATATCAACGTAAAGACACTTGGTGCTCTACAACACATGTGAGTGGAATTTGCCTTCACGTTTTTCCTTTGATATGAGTACATAAGCGAGACATCTGAAGGGTCGGAATAGCGTCAGATCAACCTTTCAGTTGAACAGGAGCTGGTATGGTACTCCTCCATGAAGTGCAGAGCAGGGACTTCATGCAGTGACATAGGCTGCAGTGGACATTGCATCAGTCCAGAAAGACTTGGGGAGATGGGAGTCCTCGAGCATAGTGTTTGTGAGTGTAGACAAGGTTTGGTTCATCCTTTCAGCAAGTCTGTTTTGCTCTGGAGTGTAAGATGTGGACATTTCCTGGGTTGTTCTGTTGGCTTGGAGTTGTTTTCAGAACTCTGCCCCAGAGTACTCTGCCCCTCCATCTGTTCAGAGAAATTGGGTGTGCATGTCCAAGACTTCCTCTGTTTCAATTTCCTGTTTAAAAAAGATTGAGACGTCTTCTTTCCAAGTGTTGTAAGTCTTAAAGACATCACTCTTCTTTTTCAGGAAGTATATCCATAGGAAATGAGAAAAGTCATCTATGATGAGGAGCCAGTACTTGTAGCCTTTCTGGGATTGAGGGAGTATTGGACCTCCAACATCGGAGTGAATAACTTGTAGTGGTCTGGATGCTCGGATAACACTTTCTGACTCGAAAGGGAGTTTCTTCATCTTTCTGACAGTGCAGGGTTCACAAAACATCAGAGTTCCGGAGATAGTGTCTATGCCCTTTAACTGGCCCTGTCAGACCATATGTTCTATGCGCGAGTGTGCAATGTGTCCCATGCATCAGTGAAGTAAGTTTATGTTCATCGAGGCGAGTCTGGACTCCAGATGCGTCCATAGTTTTACCTCCACATGGTAGAGCCCTTGGGTGTGCCATGCGGTCATGACGATCTCCAATCCTTTTCGGACAGAGCAGGTGGAGGAGTTTGCTGGAAAAACAGTGGATAGTCCTGTGAAGGCCAGTTTGTTTACCGAAATCAAAGATAGTCAGAACTCGGGTACAAGTAGTACATTGCTTAGGTTTACTTCGTAGATTTTCTCTTTGACGACAGAATGGAGTATGATACTTCCAATGCCAGTGGCATACATGGTTGCATCATTTCCGAGTGCTATCCGACATGGGGTTTGGAGTGGAGTGTAGGTATGGAACCAAGACCGATGTGGAATCATATGGGATGTTGCTCCAGAGTTGACAATAATGTTTTCTGATTTGGATTTAGCTGGTTCGGATGACAGGTAGGCCTGGACGTGTTTGATTAAGGACTTGGTTATAGATGCATTAGCTACGTTTGCTCGCTCCGAGAATTCGGAGGTTTGCTCTGAGAGGTCCTCTGATGTGTTTGCCTTTTCCTTCCCTCTCTTTTTCCCACCCTTTCAGAGTTCCTTTACCCACTCCTGGTATGCCCAACATTCGTCTGTGTTGTGACTGGAGTACTGGTGGTGATCATACCATTGTCAGGAGTTGTTTAGATAACCACCTTGTTTTCCAGAGGCCTTGTGTGCCGCTTCGGAGGTCTCAGGTGGGTTCAGTCGGGCTTCCTCAGTAACGATTCTGGTTTTTACAGCATCAAAAGTGAGTTTGCTCTCCTCCACTGTGTTGATGACCAAAGATGTGAAGAAGCTCCACTCCAGTGATTTGGGGAGGGAGTTCAGGAGGATAAAGGCAAGTACCTTTGAATCTACTTCGAACTTCATCCCAGCCAGTCAGGTTTCCAAGGTTCAGATGGAGGCAATGTGGTCAGAAATGGAGGAGGTGCCATCCCAGGTGGAGTCAAAGAGTTGGTGGTAGGAGTAAAAGGCAGAGGCAAGGTTCAAGGCTTCGTGAATATTTAGGAGTGCATCATAAAGGGCTTTTGCATCAGTGTGGGCCTGCATCTTGAGTAGCAGCACATCAGAGATGTGGTCCTGGATTATGCCATGTGCCTTTTCATCTCATTCAGTCCATTTCCAAATCTCCTCAGCAGAGAGTGGCGGAAATGTTCAGGATGGAGTCAGAGAAACATTGGTGCCCAGAACGACACCTAGGACTTTCTCTCAGCATAGTTTTGCTGTGATTTGGAGTTTCCATATTTGGAAATTTGAGGGTCCTGTCAGGACCAGGCAGGTTACAGTATCGGGTGTTTTGGATTCCGACATGTTTGTAGCTAGGCGGTTTCTAGCGAAGGGTGTGGACCCTAATGGTAGGGTCCTGTAGGTGATTCCGAGGGGAAGGTCACAAGAGGAAATTTGAGTTGTTCAACAGGTGTCCAGATTGCTAGAGTGCACTAGCAGGGCTCATAACCTGTGAAAAGCTAAATAGAAAGGCAGTGATGCCCACTACATTACTCAGTAAATGGTACTAAATAGTGAAAGCAATGATAACTCACCTCAGCCGCTGCCTAAGAAGTAGCAAGAACGACTGAGGGGAGTTCCGAGAATGAAATGAGAATATATATAGGATGGGCAGAGAGGCGAGCATTAACTCCGACCAACTCTGAAAAGGGAACTCTGGAGTTTGTAAGTGAATGATGAGAAGGGGCGTGGCTCTAGGGCAATGGAAGCGGTCAGCACCAAGAGTAAAGTTAGGAATGAAGGAGTGAACCAGCAAGTACCTCGAGTGCCACTTGGGCTCTAACTCCCAGTACTCTATTTTGACAACTCCACCCAGGGTACCAGACTCCGGTGCACGGCAAACTGACCATGTCTGACCACACCTAGTCAGAGTTCGATAGGAGCGCTCGGAGTACCTCGGAGTTGTAGTCCTTGACAGTCTGTTGTTCATGTGGTTCATCAATAGTCAGAACATCAAATTTATTGTTTGATCCAGTTGACTGTACATGCAAATTATGTGAACTATTGTCCAACAAGATAGAATGACCAGTATTTACTTGTTCATGCCAAAACCCTGTTCATCCTTCTCTACCACCTTCATCACTTCAGCCAGCTCCTCGGCCAACTGATAAAAGATCTTTGTGCCTTTGAACTTGATATAGCATATTCAGGAACATGGGGGACACATATGGTCAGCACAAGGTCATGGCTTTTCACAGCAGAAACATTTGCCCACTGCATGGACCTTATTGATATCCATCAGGATTCCTCAACCACCAAATGTTCCAACCTGTTTCTCTGGCACAGGTTGTTATCAAGGACTACAACTCCAAGGTACTCCAAGTGCTCCTATTGAACTCTGACTAGACATGATCAGTCATGGTCAGTTGCCATGCACTGAAGTCCAGTACCCCAGGTGAAGTTGGTGAAATGAAGTGCCTGGAGTTGGAGCCCAAATGGTGCTTGAGGTACTTACTACTTAACTTCTCCATTCCTAACTTTATCTTTGGTGCCAACTGCTTCCATTGTCCCGGAACCATGCCCCCTCTCATCATTCACTTACAAATTCTGGACATCCTTTTCAGTATACAATCATTTACTGGCACTTGAAACAGCTATGTCCAGCAGCCACACAAAGCCAGTGATCAAAGATTGGAATGGTAGGATATGTAGTATAATACTGTACATAGAATTGGCATGTCTTTTATGAAAGTACACAAATGAGAAACCCTCTAGGTTGTTCCCTCAAAAATCACCATGCTATCTCCTGGCCCACCACTTGAAACAGTCCAAAAACAGTATATTGCACAGCATTAACATATTGATAAGCATTATCACCATCTGTCGGTGCTGTAATGGTGTTATCACTCTTCAGCACTCCTATCATCAGATTCAAACAATCTGTTGCCATGTTCACCACCATCCTCTCCCCCAGCCTTGACAGTCTCCCCAGTGTAAACACCAGGTTTTGGAGCAGCTTTCTTCAACTTCCCACACTTTGGCTTCACCCACCCAACTTGCTGCTTGTCTTGTTTTGCAAGGTCCTGCTCAGCTTTCCAGAGCATGAGTGCCTCACAATAGGTTTCTCATTTCTCCTTGTTCCATTATTTCTGTGCTTCATCCTCCCCCTTCCAGACAGCAGTGAGCTTGACTTGCTGCTCTTTTTACTGGCAGTGGTTTTCAACAAGCATTGGACTTTGCTCAAACTATGGTTTGGTAGTTAGTGGCTTGCCAACTTTGTCAGACAATGTAGTTTCCTTTTAAGGCATAATGTTTGATAACATGTACATTCAAACTGGCTTCACTGGCATTTCACTGGCAGATAGAACATTCATTGATAAATATTTTCTATGCTCTGAACATGAAGGTAGGACCCTTCCCCTAAAGCTCCTGTTTTTCTGAGGGCAGAAATTCCATGTACACCTTAGTTTAATTGTAAATACCACATTTCTCGACACCAAACACCAAACTGCTACATGGTTTGCATTGCAATATCCACTGACTGCACTCTCTTCTATGCTAATTGTAAATATCAAACTCCCTCTATAATATTATTGTGGATCATAATCAAAACTCGCATGGTAGAGGCGATTGTTTCAAGTGCCAGTAGTGTTTCAAGTGCCGGTAAACGACTACTGTAGTTTTTTTATCGCTCCGCCTTTTCGACCGCTGTGGCTGACGATGTTTACAAATATTTTACACCAGGGAATAAAGTTGGCGGTGTTTGAACATCCGCATAGCCACTCGGAATTTGCCCTAGGATGCAGCCCCTCACACTCGAAGCATCGGCGGGAAGGAGCCTGCACTTTCCTCTGAATCAGTAGATCATTCCAAATCTAGTGACACCTAGTACCGGAACGGTCCGAAAATCCAGCGAGGCCTAGTAAGGCCTTGCCAGATCTCGTTGGATTGCGCGAAATTGGCGAAGGAGGATATGGTATGATCAAAGGGCGCGCGATCAGAGAGAGTACAAAAAGGGAGATTTGGTGTGGCTGGAGGCGCTAAACGTGCGAACGGATCGACCGTCAACAAAGTTGGGGGACAAACGGTTCGGCCCCTTCAAGGTCATGGAGAGAGTGGGCACGTCCTCCTACCGCCTCGACCTTCCTCATGGGTGGAGGGCCATCCATAACATCTTCAATGAGTGCCTCCTCTCTCCTTTCCATGCCGCCTCATATCCGCTGCAAAGGCCCTGCCTCCACCACCTACCATTGACGTTGACGGAATCGCCGAACACGAAATCGAAGAAATCGTCGACTCTCGAATGCGACGGGACCGAGTGGAATATCTCGTCCACTGGAAGGGCTTCCCGCGAGAAGAACGCGAGTGGATCCCCGTCGCTGAGTTGAAACATGCTTGCAAAGCGATTGGTGAATTCCACCGGAAGCATCCTCTTGCGCCACGCAGCCCCTTCATCAAAATCGCCTCCATTACCAAAGACCCACCCTGTCGCTGCCCGGCATGTCGAGGCACTCCCCCACCTCCCATTCCTCCTCTGTTCCGCAGCCCCGATTTCCTCGCCTTCCATGACTCCTACATCAAACCCCTCGGACCCGCAGATATCCCCTGACGATGAGGACATCGTCCTTAAGACGGGGGTAATGTTGCACGCTTACTGTTTCATTTCTTATTTCCTTGTCTATCTTCCTTCATAGCATATATGTCGTCTCTCCTACGTTACCGCTAGTTCCATACCCTACGATACCGCTTATTCCTGTCATCTACTACAACATAATAGATCCAGCACTATAGGACAATAAACGCATGAAAGAAAAAAGTAGTCTATCAGTATGTGCAGCGGGTTGCCATTCATACTTCGCATGAGCCAGGGGGAGCGTGGTATCAAGGGAATTGACTGGGGCAGGTTCTGGTGCATGCTAAGCCCACATAGGCAATGGTACCATGTATGCCTCAGAAAATAAGATTCCATAGTAAATAGCTATGATAAAAAGTGGCAGAACACCCCCTAGAAGCCCAACCACTGCAAGGACTACATGCGATTGCATGTTTGAGATGAGCGCAATGCTGGTAATACAAAGTGTGCCCAGCAGAGGTATAGTATGGAGGAGTCCTGACAGGGTTTGATGATCCTAGGGGGACGCAAAGTTGGATCGCAACAATTGAGCAGAAGGGGGTTCTTACATGGAGGAGAGGTGTATTGATGATGAGACAAAGGCTGATGGTATAAACGAGGAGTGCAAGTGCCACCAATTGTAATGCATTGGGTCCAGAGGCTGCAAGGATGCTGAGCCGGCAGTAAGCATCAGCGTCATGGTCAGATATGTGACAGAACACTCACGGGAGGAGGCCATGAGCTGTTCAACCAATGATCATGTGAGTGGGTGGTGATGCCAGAGGGCAAGATGCATACAGAGTTGAATGTAATATTGCGCAGGGCCTCAAGTTCCATGACGAGATTGGAGTGGGGCAGTGTTATCTGTCTGGGTCGGGGTGTTAGGAGTGACGATAGGAACGTGATGGGATGATGAGCGGAGAATGGAGCTTGGAGACCCAGGGCGTGCAGAGGCAAGTAAATCCATCAGTTATATAGGAAAGGAGGTAGTTGCCAAATTGGTCTAGGTAATGTTGGTGAGGAGTTTGATCATTGATCGTGATCTGTCACATGTACCGTGACTGATGAAGCGAAAAGATGGAGATCCGAATCTGTCCATAGTCTGTGACTGAAAGAGGCAAAGAAGCAAAGCCGTCAAGCCGTCGACAACTATCTCCTTTAGACAGGCTGGTCACCAGAGGGATCCATGACCTGTCTTTCAGGAGAACAACCCCGCAGCTGACCACTCCAGAGCTAAGTATTAGTCACTTTCCTCAGAATCAGTGAACCGTTCCAAATCTAGTGACACCTAGTACCGGTCCAAAAACCCAGCGAGGCCTAGTGAGGCCTTGCCAGACGTCGTCGGACTGCGCGAAACTCAGTCTGAGCTTCGTGCGACTCGATTGGAGGTTCCGACGTTCTCGACTCGAGGGAGTCCCTCGCTTATTATCGACTGCACCTGGCGCACTATGTCGGTCATTCTGGTAACAGGCTCGTACGACTATGGAAGGGTTTTGGGAAACCCAGAGTGGAATTTGCTCCCGCACGGCGTCGCGAGGTTGGGGGAATCTGACGTGAGCACCGTCTTTCAATCGCGCTGTAAATGAAGTCATGCTTGAGTTCGCCATTAACAAGCAAATTGCCTCGCCATCCCTCTCATTTTCTTCTTGGGGGAATCTTGTTCACATTCCAGCTCTTAGCAAGCCTCTACTTGCCGCAGCTGGCAGTTCACAAGACAGTGTATAGATAACAATATTGGCATGCAAAGCGAACATTTGCAATCATAATCAGATACAGAAATCTGTTGTTAGGAATTCCCAGTTTACAGAACCGTGCATCAAGGTCGTACACTACTTTCTTTGAATCCTTGCAGGCCACATTGTCTATCTATGTCATCTCACTGCCATACCATCTTCCTGTCCTGTAACGCCGTCAAGGTGAACAGGCTCACTGTGACAACTGTCGGATCTTGCTCATGATCGCTACAAGGATGTGTAAATAAACCCAGTGGAACGCGTAGCGAACTGGTCAGTCTTACATTGAGGATCAAGACCTTGGTAGGGAATCTGCTCTCCGAGACCACCGCAGCCCTCCTTGATCGTGCCCATGTAGCCGTACCGCGGAGTAAGCCCGCGCTCGAGTAACCATGATCCGAACTTCGATCCGAGCTATCAAATAAAGATCAGAGTTGGCTCCGAGGGGCGCTAACACGACGATACGTACACCAGTCCTCTGGTTCAACGACTCAACGACGAGAACGAATCGGCTCGAGCCAATCTTTCTAATGGTCTGTCGGCCAAAGGGCTCGAAACATCATCATTCTGCACTCAACAAATTCGCTCACCTGTTCGTCAACAATGTTGAGCGTGGGTTTGTTGATCAATCCAACGTCTAATCCTTGCTCACGGCATCGCAACACAGCATCCAAAGAGCGGTACAACATCTCCCCGAACGATACGACGTACCCCGCAGTGCCCTCTACGATAGTCTCATCCTTTCCGGGAACAAACTCATAGTTACCGTCGAAAAACTTAGTCCCGTCCTCCTTGAGTATGTAAGGCACCTTTGAGCGTGTGGAGAAGACGAAGCGCAGGCCCCGTTCGAAGAATACTCGTCGCACGACGGCAATCATTTGCAACGGGTCGGCAGGGAAGTATAACCAAGATGGAGCATCCGAGAGACCATTGTCAGCAAAGAACGAGTTGACACCAAAGTGGCAGGTGTTGTCCGCCATCTCATCAACTAAATAGGGGAGAGTAATTAGATCATAACGATCCTCTTTATACGGTCGCGCGAGTTACCTCCTGAATGCGAGAAGTGGCAGAGAACATTGCAGTTATTCAATCGTGCCATGGTGATCTCGGAAACAACCATCTCAAGGAAGGCGGAGAAGGTGGAGAAAACACCGAACTTGTCAGCGTCGAAACCAAATCCTGCTGCGGCGGAGAAATTTCCACGTTCCATAATACCGGACGGAACAAACACTTCGGGATGTTTTTGGTGAATCACCTTGAGACCGGTCGAACCCTCCAAGTCGCCTGGTCGAGAGATTAGTTGATAACCTGGCGTCGTCATACACATCACCCACTATCTATGACCATGACCCTCCTAGCTGCCTCTTCCTTCGAAAGGCCATCAAGCACCAGGTTGACTGCTTCACCGAAGACGGCGCGGTTAGCACCTGTCTCCTTAGTGGTCCCAATGTAAGAGTAAGGAGTAGCGGAGGGTTTGATACTGTTCAAAATGTCTAAAGCGACAGATTCGGGGTATCCACGTGAGAGAAGGTATTTTGTGGCAGCCTTGACGGGAATAACGTCGTGCCCATGGGTGCTTCCCTCGATGTCTGCGACACCGGGGGCCATAGGGCGCTTAGCAATCACTGTGGAGCTTCTGAGCGGATTGGTTACGGGTGCTTGAGATGCATACATACCAGCAGCAGGGCCATCATGGGTGACAACAGATGCAATTGCACCCCAAAGAGCATCGAGGTCCTCACCCTGAGCAGTGTAGACCTTGAGACCATGTCCCTCGAGCGTCTTTTGCAAGTCGTATCCCTTTAGATATTGGGAAGGGTGACCAGCAATAGTAACGTCATTGTCATCAATCAAGAGTTTGATGTTCAAGCCCTGAGCAACAGCGAAGCGAGCGGCCTCTGCATCGTTACCCTCCTGCTGAGAGCCGTCAGAACCAAGACAAAAGATTGTTTTGTCCCGGTGGGCGAGAGCGACGCCGTTCACATGTGGCCACATGTGGCCGAGACGACCAGATGAGAACTTGACGCCGGGGGTGAGCCCTAGTTCGGGGTGGCCAGGGAGCTTTGAGTTTGCTTCACGGTAGTGCATGAGGTGTTCTGGAGGAATATGACCCTCCAGAGCAGAGAGGAGGTACTGGGTCGCGACACGGTGACCTATTGGTCAAAACATCAGATGACTTATGGGCGTCCAGGGCACAAACACGCGTACCTGCCTCATCAAAGAGGATTGGCATGTATTTTTTGGAGCTCTCGAACAAGCTAAGTGCTATACAAACCTCCGGGACAGTGTCATAGGCACCACCTGTATGTGTGCGTTGAGCAGGTGGATACGAAGACAAGAGATATGAGGACCTGTATGTCCGCTCACACCGCGCGCAGCACCAGTGGCGGTAAACAGGACGATGGCATCACGAAGGAGCTGGATGTTGCTCTGGAGGGCTTGCTTCTGTTCCGCGGTAAGCTTGGGCTGCGAGGGGTCGAGGGGGAATCTGCAGACAGATCATGGTCAGTGCCCAGCACTGAGAGGCAAAAAATAAGACTACTTTTTGAAGTTGCTGAGATCGATGGGGAATTTGCTCAGAAGGCCAGCCATCGCTGAAGGATGTGAGTGGGTGGGTCTGTCTTGATCTGATCCCCGCCCTTTATCAGCCTCACCCGTGCGAATTTCGGTTCCCTCGGGGTGGCGTTGATGGAAACGGATTCAAGCGGAAGCTGGTTGGAAAGAACGGGATCCTGTTCACAAGCTGTACTATCCAATGCCAGCTATTACTTCCACGGCAACGCACCACACTGAGAACGGCTAGATTTATCGTGAGCACACTCACTTTCCTTTCCAGCCTTGTCAGTGACATGTCTGCCACCGTGCCAGTTACCCCCCGTGAGGTTCTCGAGTCGCACACACACAGCCGTTTGAGAATGTACCACAACATATCTCAGGCTTGTAGCCGACGGTCACAGCCTGGGTGATTTGGACTCACCAGGGCAACAATGCGGGATATACGGGGCGCCGGTGATGGCAGGTACCGTAGGCACTGTTAATTTCGGATGCAGAGGGGCACAGTGAACTGATGGGGCAGTCAAATATAAAGGGCGACAATGCGACTTTGCATCCTGATCTGTCGCACCGGGAGACTCGGCCCAAGTCCCAACTCGTATCCTGTCCAACCGAGGAACCAGTCATACGCAGGATATAGCAGGTTTGTGTATCCCCATCCGTTCTTCACAGGATGCATATGCTGGGATCTCGAAAGGACGGGCTAAAGTACGTGTGATTGCCCAACAATTTACTTGCAGCCAGGGGGACCGACAAGTTCGGAGGGATACTTCAATGACAACCAATTATACGATTCATGCGAGGTGTTCTAGGCAAAGAAGAAGGGAAGATATCAGTTCAGGGCTATAATCAGTGAACAGGATGGGGTGACCCACTGCAAAGATGGACACGACAGAACAAGACCAACCAATTGAACCCGAGCTTTGTGAGCGAGCAGTCCCACGATGAGTGGCCTTTCGTTACCCTGACCAAACCACCCATAAGACATGAAGAGTCCTTTGTTGGAATTGCGGTGTTCCTGCACTCCACAGAGTGCTGGTCATGGCAGACTGTCGTCGTTTTCGTGGCTTAAAATAATAATAACTTTCTATGCTAAGCAATTAGCAAAATGGATTACTTACTGAGACGTCGTACTTAGCACGTGACACCCGACTTCTCATTGACCCTCATTCTCAACTTCCGAGGCTTCGCTAGGCCACGCTTTTCTTTTCTGCAACTTGTGGCCATCTCGTCTCCAGAGTGAATGGCAAACGTTAGCCAGCTTCAGCCAGCTCTTACTCCCCAGGTTCAGACAAACTCCAGTGAGGCCCCGGAGAAGGATGCAGACGTATGTCTATGGAGCAACTGGCTTCCTATTTCCTTTCTTGATCTGGTTCCCTTCAGTTTCTTGCGCTACGCCTTCTGAACAAGCGTGCTCGTCTGAGATTGTCACCTGAGCCACTCGATCTAACATCCTTTTCGGGCAAGGTTAGCTTGTTCGCGATTGTAAATTCCAAGGGATGGTTTGCAGCAGTTACTCGAGAGGTCGGTGGCGCGTCAGGTATGAGGGAGATGTATCCAGCATATTCTTCGACTGAATGATATTCCCTTTCTATCTAGCTTTAATTCTCTCACCACTCTCAGATCTGCGCTCTTCGCTTACCACAGTTTCAGCCGAGGAAGAGCAGCCATACAGACCCCAGAGACGCGTCCCAATCAGTGGACCATCCCCACGCATTCTTACGGTTGCGTGTAACGATACCAGAGTACTACTGGGACTGGTGAACGGTTCCATCCATGTGTATGCAACCGACCAACTCCTTTCTATCGGCGAAAGTTCCCTGCAACCCCTCCACGTGTTTGCAACATCATCCCCTGCGGCTCTTCTATCTATACAGCCAAATCCAGGAGATATTCCTGAATTGGTGGCTGTTCTCAGGGACTGCACCAATACTCCAGGCTCGCTTGCAGTGGAGCTGCTTGATGTGCAGAAACTTATCTCTTCCGGCGGTTGGATGGCTGGCAAGTCACCCAGTACAACACCGACTTCAAGTGCGTATGGCGTTCTTCTAGCCCTGACTCGCACTAAGTTGCCCACAGTCTCTTGGTCCCCAAAGGGCAAGCAACTGGCACTCGGCCTCCAAAGCGGTGATATCGTCACTTTCAGTCCAACCGCCACTGCCACTCCGAAGTCTAGTATACCTCATCCCCCCTCAGCCAACAACATGAGTGTTATATCTGTGCATTGGCTCTCGACCTCGTCTTTTCACACCATATACGCTCCACCAGGGCAACTGACACCAGATGTAGAACAGGCCCATTTTCACGCGTCTTTGGATTCCAAGAGCAATTCAGCGCAATATATCAAATTTAACAACCCATACTTGCCATTTCCGGGGCTTCGTCCACCTGGTGAATTCCTCGTTTGTCTCCGGGGCTGGAATCCATCAAAGGTGCTCCTTTTCATCGGAGATAGTACGTCGTCAGACATCGGTTTAATTGGCAGTGTGGCCGATGATTCCGGGGAAAGCTGGCACAATCTTTCCTTGGAAGAAACGTCCACACCCAGCCTGCCGTTGGACAAGGACCAAAACGATACTATCCTTCTCGGACTAGATGTAGATCTGACGAGCAATGAATCGTATCATCACTCGACAGCCTCGGGGGAAACGCTTGAGCTGCCTGCTCACCCGACCATCTATGCTTACGCATCAGATGGGACAATACTTGGGTGGCATGTACTTAATGTTACCGGAACACCTTATCTTGGGATGGCAACGGCGCTGAACACGTCGACTACCGCATTGGACGTGCCATCAGCACCGAGTAGCATGGTGCGTGAATTATCCTCGGATATGCAGACGACCCCTGCCGTTTCACCTATCACGTCTGCCCCAACGGAGGCCTCTGCAATCAAACTCCCCTCCACTGCTTTTGGTCAGCCGTCCTCGTTTGGTCCTCAGGCCTCCGCTTTTAACACCTCGGGCTCTGCGTTTGGCCAACCATCTGTCTTTGGCCAAATGCAGTCTGGATTCGGCCAGCAACCTGCTCCTGTGTTCGGCAAGGCGTCACCCTTTGGGCAGCCCGCGACAATGCCAGGCTTCGGATCGACGTCAGCTCCGTCAGCGTTCGGCCAGTCCTCCACATCTGCTTTCAGTTCCGGTGGTGGTTTTGAGGCCTTTGGCTCCGCAGGACCGGCCAAATTCGGTCAGCCGGCATTCGGCTTTGGCGAACCTCCTCAAGCAGCACCGTCGTTACCTCCGCCGACATCTGACGCCGAGGACAGTATGGCTGCCGACGACGCACCATCCCTTGGTGGGCTCGGCTTAGGTGGAGCCAACTCTCAAGATGCTGATTCAAGGCCGTCCATCTTCGGCAAAGCCAGCGCTCCTATATCTTCAGGCCAACAATCGACCGACGGTGGCTTGATCAAACTGGGCACTGGTTTTGGGGCATTTGCTGGGTTTGACCAGAAAAGTCCATTCGCCAAGCCCTCTGCCTTTTCTAGCATCCCACAAGCTACCGCGACATTCGGTTCAAGCGCCTTTCAATCTAAACTAGACGGCGCCCCCTCGACTTCGCCGTTCGGTGCTCCACCCTCATTCGGTCAATCGGCATTCAGCCAGGCAGCATCCACGCCCACTTTCGGGCAGCCAGCGTTTGGCCATTCTTCCCTTGGTCAATTCCAGACCAGTGCTTCGCCATTCGGAAAACCACCTCTCGGAGTCGCTTCCACTGCTGCTCCCCAGCCAACACCTTCCGTCAGCACTAGCGCTGGTGGGGCATTCAGTGCTTTTGCGTCCAGTACACAAAGTGCATTTAGCGAGGTGGTGTCGAAGAGTAGTCCTTCGGCGAAGCCAGTTTGGGCCACAGACAATTCGTCAAGGCCACCGGAGTCGGGCCCTTTAGGGGCGACAACAAACGTGTTCGGAAAGCCCGCTGAGTCCCCTGATTCCAAGACACCCTCAGCGATCCCATTGAAAACTACGGACACGTCGACCACGTCGTCGTCATTTGCTACTCCCTTGGCTTTCTCTACTGCTTCGCCACCTGCGCCCCGAGACTCTATCGCGAGAGACGATGACAGCAGGTCTCCATCTCCGGCCGGGATTCAACGAAAAGAGACTACCTCGTCCGTTCTCCTTGGCTCTACTGCCGATGTCTATACCGGCCCCTCCAAAAGCTTACAATCGACGCCTTCTGCGTTTATGAAACCAGCCTCCGGCCTTTTTGCGGAATTACCCAAGGAGTCGCCCTTCTTCGCCCCTAAGCTACCGGAGTCCAAGCCTATGTCGATCTTTGCTCTTTCAGCTACGTCAGGCACACCGACGTCGACCCCTCCGAAAACAAGTTCCTCACAACCCACCTTCGGGGCATCCTCGATGCCCGGCAGTGCATTCAAGAGCGCGTTCCCGTCTGTGGCTACGACTCCATCCCAGCCGTCCACGGCTGCTAGTGGTGGTGTGTTTAGTGCTTTTCCCAGCAGCGGCGGTGGCTTTGCAGCACTCTCGTCAGGAGGAAGCAAATCATTCCGTGATCTTCTCCGTTCCGCTGGAGAGGAAAAGCCATCTGAAGGTACACCTACGAAACTAACCCAAGCGTCACCGCAACCCCCTGCCTCGACCACTCCGACCTCTACACCTACTAAAGAGCCGCCCGAGCCACCATCTCCCCCCCTTGCAACCCCCAAAGTGGAGAAAGTGGAACCGGAGACTGTCGAGGTTAAAACAAGCGAGGTACCCGCTGAACCCAAGGAAAAAGTGGTCGAGGAGATTCTGGTTCAGGAGCTGTCTTTGGAATCGATATCATCTTCCACGAGCTCGTCGTTTGTGAGAGTTTCGGCCGATGAGGAAGGTGAAATTGTCGAGGGAGGAGCAACTGGTGAGGCTGAGTTGCAGGATGAAGCAGACTCGTTCTCATCCGACGCGACAGAGTCTGAGGCGTCTGATGAAGAGCCGTCGGACGGATCTGAATATATAGAGGAGGAAGAGGAGGAGGAGGAGGAGGAGGAGTCTCAACCTACGGAGGTTGCCCCATCTAAAACGCCGGTACTTAGAAGATCACCATCTACAACACCGAAGGCCGAGCATCCCAAGATCACTGTCTCGGTCTCACCTCCACCCCAGACCTCCACACCTTCTAGTGTTCCTCGGGTGTCACCAGTCAGAGATCTTGGTACAACGCCCCCTGGTTCTCCTGTCAAGGATGCTGCCTCAGCACCAGTACAGACGCTGGCACCCACGCTTAAAGCCTCTCCCCCGCCAACCTCGCCTTTTGGTCTAGTACCTCGCTCAAATAATCGGCCCATACGCAGTTCCCCACTTGCGAGTACACCCCTTGTCCTCGAAGGCGATGTGGAGAACCCTCCGCCTTTCTCCAAGTCCGCACCACCGACAGTAGTTGCGCAACCAGCCGCACCCAAAGTGCCTTTTGGTCAATGGACTCCACCCCCGCCTACTGACGAACCATCATCTCGTCCGCAGACTCCTCCAGTTTTGTCGTTGCTCTCCACTTCAGGAGAGAAGCCACCCTCTGGGATTTTCGTACCTACGACCACCCCCACTTTCACGTCATCATTATTCTCTGCCCCAGAGAGGACCGCAATCACGACTACCGCGCTGACGAGCACCCCCGGTCCTTCTGGTTCTCTGTTCGCTCTCCCAACTAGCCTCCCCGCATTCACGTTGGGCACCACCATGTCAGGTTCTTGGGGTACACCTTCGAAGCCCGCAGAAGTCACTGCGCCAACGACGAAGGCTGAGCAGTTAGTTTTTGGTGGACAGACCAGTGTCTTTGGTCCCAGGGTGGGACCAGCCATACCGCTGCCAACCTCACCTTCGCCGTTTGCGTCCCCCAGTCCATCAGTTACACCCGGTGCTAGCCTCACGCCGCCATTACCAAAGACAAAAGCACCAACTCCGGTGCCGACACCGACACCAGAGCAGGGCATGCAAGCAGAATGTAGCACCCTTCAGGCTACCCTTGACAAGGAATTTGAGAATGTGGGTTTCTCTCGTCACTCCAGCCGCCTATCTGACGCTGGTATACTGTAGCTCAAGCAGCTTGCCACAGACACCTCGATGAAGATAGTGGAACTCAAGAAGACTTCTGGTATCACCCATCAAAAGACTGATCTCGGCGATTCCCGCAAGTGGGACTTTGGTGACATCGAGGAGTATGGAAGAATACTGGTCAGTGTGCAGGCGGATGTCAGGGAAGTCAAGCTGCAGCGGGTGCCTTTGCGTAAATCTATGAAAGAATTGGACAGCAACATGCTCAAAGGTAGGTTTTCAGCGGTTGCTCTTATCGGCTCGATCTGATGGCTTCCAGTTAACACAAGGAAGGAGGAAATTATACGGTTCAACAAAGCCAAGACCGACGCTGAATTTGCGAAAATACTCAGAATCCGAACACTTGCTC
>JBBPMH010000722.1:0-17726 GCA_038090235.1 Pulveroboletus ravenelii
GCCCTGGGCTCGGGCCTGACCAATCCCAGGCCTGAGCCCTAGGCCCGACTTGTTATGCTTGATCCCAAAGGGTCAAGATGTGGACTCAGCTAAGGGTCAAGGACAAGGGATTGCTATAAGCTAACTGCCTTAGCAAGACAAGGAGGAGAGACATAGCCTGCTAATGGCAGGGTCAAGGGTGTGTCTGACAACTAGCTAACAATGTTCAATGGTCGAGGGTCTTGCCTAGCAACTAGCTAGCAAGAAGACTATGTTATGAGCAAAGCGCTCAGTCAAGTGCAGAGCGAGGGCACTTAGAGAAAGCAGATGGATTGCCGAGTAGGTCTAAGTTAAGGAGACAGGTAGACCTACGAGGGTTTTTATAGTACATCAGGAAACAACAAGATAAAACGAAGACAACAAGGAGACAACAAAGATTGGTAAACGTATGAGTAAACCAGCGAATGGCAAAAGGAACTTAGTGACTAATGGTGGAGCTATGAGCCTGATACGAGAGAATCGGATGAGGGGACTAATGTTCAATGACAAATGAAGGAAACAAGGTAAGACAAAAGTGAAATGTAACATCCAGTGCATTCTCGATGAGCGTGCACCCTAGACCCTCTGGACCTTGTACTTAGTGATTCCACTTATGTTCCATTTCTTGCTTACTTAGTACACTGCCCGTCTCTCTTCATAGCCCCTCCGACCCTGGAGCATAGCTTCATTGTAACTACTCCACCTCCAGCTCTGAGTTACCAGTCCTTGTACCAGTGCTCCCCCTCTGTATATAAGACTCCATATCATGTTGTAGATGTTGAAAGCCAACATAGTATGGCAGGGGGTTATACACAATACATACCTGGTGGGGGCAATTCCTTGAAGTCTATGCCATCATGGACTTCCACCATCATATCCAATCTCGCATGCTCATGCATGAAGGTGCATCTATGGATCCCTCTTCTGGCAACCCTCATTGGCTTGGTGCATTTACAAGAGCCCCCCTCATGGCTGAGCAACTCTTTGCTATGAGTGTCCCTGTTTGGTTGACTCAGACTGAAACAGAGGTGCTGAAGGACATCATCATCCACAATATTGTCAGTGTTTGCCAGCCATCCAGCATTATCATTGTTACACTTGATCCTGAAGGGTCAAACATGAACTTGGCTAAGGACTGAGGATGAGGGATGCTGTCAGCAAACAGCTGCAGCAGAATGAGGACAAGGGACATAGCCTGCTTGCAGCAGAGTCAAGGGTTTACTCAATGACTTGTTGGTGAAGACTTAGGTTGAGAGTTCTGCCTAGCAACTTGCTAGCAGAGAGATGAGGGTATGAGCAGAGTGCTTACTCAGGTGTAAAGCGGAGACACACAGTGAGAAGAAGCAAGGTAAATTACTGAGTAGGTCTAAGCTGAGAGACAAGCTACCTACGAGGCAGGTTTATATAGTATGGTGGGACAAACAGAGAGACAACAAGAGAATACAAGGGACAACATAGATTGGTAAGCATATGAGTAAGGTAACCAATGGCAAAAGGGGATCAATGAGTAAGAGGGAACTATGAGGCCAATATAAGAGAATCGGATGAGAAGAGTAAAGTTTGGTGACAAAGTGAATGATAAGACAAAGAAAAAGAATGAAATGTAACAATCATCCACAACTACATGGCCCCAGTCAGTCAATTTGTGTGGCCATTCAAGGTCATTTGGCATGGATAGGCTGGCAGGGAGGCGATACATTCCAGGATTCATGAAATCACTTACATTGCAAAGAACCAAGGCCCATTGCTCACTTCCTCTGTGGCAACATCACAGGGGGTTCATCACACACTTCGTCAGGGAGCAGAGGGTTGGCAGCCTTGTAAGTATATATATTTTACTTGACACTGTTAAACGTTTCGATGTTAATCAATGTCAATGCCTGATTTCTAGATCTGAAGTCCAAGCCAGTTGTGCCACCCATAAAAAGGGATATCTGGAAGGTAACAGAGAACATTTTCTTACCTGTGCCCATTCCCTCTGTCGTATTGGTCCTGCCACACATCAAAGCCTTGGTGGACAACAACAAGCTTAAGGCACAGATTAAGGGCACTATCGGCCCACGCTTCCCAGATCCTGGCATGTTGATGGCTGTCCAGAGTCCAGACATGATGCAATGGTACTTTGGCAACTGGCTGGCCATCAGGCCTGCTTGGATTTGGCATGTCACCAACAACCTCTTCACACCACCCCCAACATCAAAAACTTGGTATGCCTTCCTTGTTTCTACCCCCACTGATCTCAATTCAGTGAAAGCCACTGAAAGTTCCAAGGAACATGCCAATGCTTTGGAGCTTTTCCAGGACATTATACTGACTAGTGCCTTGGGTTAAACATGGGCTGGCAACGACTCCATAGTGTTCCAAAGTGAAACTGTCAAGGTCTTCAAGAACATCCCTCCTGCACAAGCACATGCCATCACTTGGGAGTTGTATGAGCTACACTTCCAGTTCAATGTCCTCACAATGGACCAGACATTGATTCCAACAAAGTGGAGAGACATGCCCATTGAGCACAAGGCAGTATGGCATGAGGTGTTTCCACTGGAGACAATTGGTGGTACATGGAATGCCCCATTGCTAATGAAGGATATGGGTGTACTGAGGAATCTGGATGAGCAGGACAAGCTCCACCTGCTGAATGCATTTGCCTGCCTCCTCTTCACCTGGCCTGGTAGAGCACTAAGTGTCTCTATGTTGATATCCGGTGTTTTTCCCATATTCCAGCTAGTCTATCCGACGTCTGTCCATCTGTTCTCACCAGTCCAGAACTGGTATTAGCTTAGTCCACTTCCGTTTTAGTCTGGATCTCAGTCTGGTTTGACAATCCAGTCCAGACCATAGTTCGGATTGACCCCCAACAAGTCTGGTTTCTTTCGGACTTTTGATTCTTTATTTAGAACATGTCCCCCTTATCATTAGTAAGTCCAGGAACATATTCCGGACTATAAAAGCCTTGTATTAGGTTTTGAAATACATCTTCTGAAATCTTTGGAATTTTCTACCTTTTGCATCTTTCCACCTTTCATTGTCCATCATCATTCCGGAGAGTGACCTAGTCGTTCCCCAGGCCAACCCAGCCATTGGGAACACCACCTTTCATTGTCCATTATCATTCTGGAGAGTGACCCAGTTGTTCCCCAGGCCAACCCAGCCATTGGGAACACCACCATTCACAGTCCAGAACCTCCCTTAGGTTAAGTCTACACTCACCCCCTACTAGCCCTTCTGACCTTCCAGTTAGGATTGCTGTTCTTCACCAGGGCCCCCACTTACTTCAGCACACCCATTGTAGTGTCACTAGGGAACAACAAGGTGCAAGGGGCCATGACAGAGTTGATGGGCTTTTATGCAAAGAGTTTCTATGTTTACAATAGCTGCCTTCCAATCTGTCTCCACTGTGTGCCCATGTTATGATGCCCTTCCCTCTCCTCTCCCTTTTTTTTGCTTGTTCTAGCTATCTACCTAACTTTTTTCTCTTCCTTTAGCCCACAGCCAGCTAAGCCCTTTGTTCTCCCTTTTTTACTCTATTACTCTGTTACTCTACTCTGTTTCTTTCCCCTCTGTTTCTCTTCCCTTTTCAGCTTATGTCTTCTGTTATGTATTTCATATACAATAATGTATAATACATCATTTTGTTTCTAGATCACCAAATCTATACCAATCTGCATACCAGGTTTGGCTTGAGATCTCGGTTGACTAACCTCACATGTTGCAGGTGTTTTTCATGGCCATATCTGTGCCCCCTCTCTTGGCTAGGAGCCCATATTATTCTCAGTAAGTTATTTAGCTTCACAACTTCAAGTTGTACCTCTGTTCACAACTGTGAACTTTGTGTTTGCATATCTGAATATAATTGTGTGGGACTTCATATCCTACTAATCCACTCAGCTGCTGCTACCTCTGCAGAGTATCTTCCCTATTGCCTTCATACATCCAACATTACCTACTCACTATGGCAGTCCCTCAGCAAAGAATGAAGAAATCTCACACTCTGGTAGTTCCCCCCATCCTTTCATTAACTGCTCTCAATCAAGCTACATCAACCCTGCCACTCCAATAAATCTCATAGATTATATCTCCCTGGTTCCCCAGTAGCCTACTACTACCGCTATCTCCCCTTGGCCCTGATTTCAGGGCACTTAGATGAAAAGCTGAATAGGTCAAGGCTCCTCTAACATCGGAAATGGAGACGATATGTACAATAGCAGGAGATAAAGATAGAAGCGATCATATGGTCCTGAGTCTAATCAGGATCTTTACCTGGCACACGGTGGGTCTTATAGACATAATCCATAGACTGCCTAATTTGTTCCCCACCAGCATAATGTGCAGATAGATTGTCTTGATAAGCTACATTCTGTGGCACATGTGTTCACCCAGGGGCCAGATCCAGATTCATGCATGTACATGCCATATGTATTCTTAGATCAATAACAGGCAAGGGCATTGGAATGAAAAGGTATCTAACTTTTGTCTCACTCTCAACCATACACTCCATTTTTTCTAGCTCTTACATGTGGCCTTACCATGCAAGGTCACCATTGCTGCTGTGCAGCTGCTGACCCCACTCCTCTCCCTCCAGCTTCTACCACCCTGGAGCCCACACCTGCTGTGTCACCTACTCTTGCCTCAGCTAGGCTGGGTCAATGCCGCTGTGCAGCTGCTGATCCTGCTCCTCCCCCTCTAGCTCCTACCACCCTGGAGCCCACACCTGCTGTGTCACCTACTCTTGCCCCAGCTAGGCTGGGTCAATCTACTACAGTAAACGCTCCTCGGGCTTGCAGGGACCACCACAAGCCTGCACAGTACTGGCAGTCTACTCCTGCAGACAGTGAACCTGAGCTGGCTGAAACTGCCTATAGTCCTCACCTGACTTCTGGATCTGAGCAAAGGGACCAGGAGTTCTTTGACATCTATGCTGAATCTGGTCCTTCCAGTGACTCTGGTGAGTCATCTGATGAACAAGTTATCTGGGCTGAGGCATGCCCTTGCACCACATTCAATACTGCAATGAACACTGCCGTCACTACCACCACCACAGACCCCTTAGCTATGGGCAAAGAATCCAACATCCCTATCACAACTGATATTTGCCACTTCTTCACAAAAAGCAAGAATGAAAATACCATTTGCAACATGTGTAGGTAAGTACAGTTCTTTTGTTAATTCAAAACATCTTTTGACACTTTCTAGCAAGAAAAAGGCGAAAAATGCATCTTTCAACCAAGTCCATACCTATGCACATACAACATCCAACACATCACTCTAGCACCACCTTGAAAAATGGCACCTAACCAAGTATCTCATGCTTGCTGAGCAAGGAGGGTGGCACATCCAGATTGTCTCAGTTCAAGCTGCATTCAACGTCAGGTACACCTTCAAGACTCTCACTGAGGCACTCACACAGCCAGGCATAACTATGCATTCCCTCCCTCCTGCTCCTCACTCTGAACCCGGTGATCATGTACCTTCTGGGGCCCTACCACACCCCAAGTCACTCAGGGCAAACCTTCCATCATTTTCTGTCCCAGCAATGTATGAATACATTGTTAAGTTTATTGTTGCTGATGACCAGGTAAGTACTACTAAATACTTCTCATTGCTGATAACAATTCATTCATCACATTGTGATCCAGTCTCTGAATGTCAGAGTGCCCAGAGTTCCACCAGCTGCTCTTCTTCCTTCAGCAGGATCTAAAAGAGTCTGATATGCCCCATCACTCAAAGATCCAGGTGCTCATTCTTGAGGCTTGGAGTGAGTACTTCAAGGTCCTCAAATGTGACCTTGTAGCAAGTTATCTTGCATTTTTGTGGTTGCTACATTTCTCCTGACTAATTTTCTTTAGAACATGGTCAGAGAGGTATCCTTCACCTCAGACCTATGATCTGCTGACAACCTTTCTTCCTATATAGCTTTAACAGCCCATTGGGTAGTGAGAAACAACAGTCACAGCACCGAAATGCTAACGCTGAAGTCTGCCCTTGTTGCATTTCATCACATTCTAGGTAGCCATGATGGGAAAGTGCTAGCAGAGACACTTCTGTATCTCATAGACTGTATTGGGGTGGCAACAAATGTGAGTCTCCAGCCAACTCCACTTACAATGTAGTGACCTGTTTCAGATTGGCCACTTTACCCTCAATAATGCTTGTAACAATGATACAACAATGAGGGAGCTCTCAAATCTCCTCTGGGATGAATGGGAAATTCATTTCAATCCCATCAATCATCAGATCATGTGTTTCCCTCACATACTGAGTATCTGTGTCCAGCACACTATCACAGAATATATCACTGCCAATTTCACTGACGTTGCACAGACCTGGCAAGATGTACTAAAGAATGACGTCGACAAGGACATGTATGTTGAAGCCATGCACCATGACCCTGTCTCACTCAGAAGAGCCATTGTTTGCGTAATTTGGGCCTCTGGCAGGCGATGTGCAAGTTTCCACAACACAATTGTGGCTGGGAACAAGCATCAAATGTTCCAAGGCTCCAATAACCAACTGGTGAAACTGCCAGTTGTGGAGCTTTTTTGAGATGTCAAGACACAGTGGGACTCCATTTACTATATGATAAATCGCCTTCACACCCTCCACCAGGTAAGTTACAGATTCACAGGTAAATCAGTGCAAACTAACATACAAAATCCCAGGCTGTCAACTACTACTTGGTTGCTCCTCACAACAGCGATATTGCGAAACATAGAATGTTGGCTTTAGAGTGGGATGTCCTTCAGGACATCGAGGTCATTCTTGAAGTAAGTTTGTCGACACATGCACCACATCAAGTCTGACCATTCATTGTTATAGATCCCTTATGCAGCCCAACAAGTCATGTCCAGTGAGCACACTCTGCTTCTCAGTGGTGCGGTGCCTGCCTTTGAGACATTCATAGTGCAATGGAGAGCATTGTCCAATACCCTCCCTCACTGTGCCCCATTTATCTGAGTTGGCCTGCAATGGGTGACAACTTATTATGAGCATATGGGTTGCACACAAGCATATGCTGTTGCTATGCATAAGTAAACAGTTCCCAATTATAACCAAAGCCAATGTCACTCCTCAAGTTATTGATCCATGCATCCAACTTTCATGGGTGACGAAGCATTGAGACCTCACAGATGTCAATATGACAAAGGAAAGCATTATCACACTTGTATATTACCTTAAAGGCAATTCTATGATTGCTAATCTATGCCACAGATGAAAGAATACAGAGTAAAGTACCCTGTCATACCATCAGGCAATTCCAACCAACCTGCTGGCACCCACCCTCCTTGCATGTTCACTGGTCTTGCTTCCTGCTATGGCCTCCTGAGCATGGAAATTTGATGGCTGCAGCAAGGGCCACAAACTGTGGAGGAGGAGTTTCATGCATATACAACCTCTAATCTTAGCTATGAGGCTACAGATCTCCTTGCATTCTGGGGTGTAAGTATTCAATGATACATTGTATACACATCCACTGACAGTGATTGAAAGCTTGAGTGCACAACTTATTCAACCATCTTCAGGCTAGCAATGGATTATTTGCCTGTCCAGGCTTCAGCCATTCCTTGTGAGCATGTCTTTTCATTAAGCAGTGAGACAGATACCAAGAAGCACAACCAGATTAGCCCCATATTGATGGAGGCACTTCAAATGCTCAAGTTCAGACTCAAAGAAGACCATCTTGATTTCACACAGGGCTGGATGATGTTGCACTTGGATATGCTTCAATCTAGTGTTGCTGATGATATCCTAGCTCACATTGTGACAGAAACTGATAATATGATTGACAATGCTCTTGCCAAGATCACTGCTGAGGAGGGCGATGGACTTCCTGACACCATCAATGTATATTGATCATGATTTCATAGACCATACCCACAGACTCCAGACTCCAGACTCCGGACTCTGGAATCATGATTCATAGACTATAGTGCACCACAATAGTACTACCAGCCTATTAGGCTATCATTACATTGCACTATATATTCAGCATGAGCAGCATGAACCATTATCCACCCATACTGGAGGTTGGTACCTAGGCATTGACGTCCTCACAGGTTGCACATATTCCTCACTGCTCCACTGACAAGTGCACTGCTCAGAAGCATGGTTACAGGCCACCCACACACATACTAGAGGTGACAGGTCAGTAACCATCAATTTCATCTACTTGTAGTGGACCTGGACCATGGTTAGTCAGGATTCAGGACTTAGCAGCACTCTGCAACTCAGCTTTAGCTGAATATTCAACAATGTCGTCGAAGTTCAATATCCCCTGCTCCTTTATATATCCATTGTCCACCATGGAAGTGACTTGAGTGAATGGGAGATTCTGACTGGTCGAAAGGGTGGGATCTGGCTCATATGGTATGTGATCTTATCACTATCATCAAATGGTCAAACACTAATGATGGATTGTTGGAATTGCAGCTACTGTATATCATGTTCAGGACATTATCACTAACTGGAAGGTTGCTGTCAAGTTAGAAGTTTGTACTGGGTCTACATCCTCCCTAGAATGGGAGTACAGTATTCTCGAGCTGCTTCAAGGTGGTACTGGATTGCCACAATCCATCTGGTTTGGTAGAGAGGGTGCTTATCATGCCATGGTTCTCGAGTGCCTCAGCCCATCCCTGTATGAGTTAGTCAGCATATTTGACCTCCAATCTGTCATGCTACTTGGGATTCAGCTAGTAAGTATGGCAAAACAACTACTGTACTATGAATCGAAAATTGTATTTAATGCCTTCACATAGATTTCTCATCTCGAGTATATCCACTCTCACTGGGTCATCCACCATGATATCAAGCCTCAAAATGTGCTGGTGGGACTTGGGGACTTGAAGAATACATTTTTTATAATCAATTTTGGTATTGCAATCAAATATGTACTGCAACACCTCAACATGTATTCATATCACCATGGGCCAACATCACTCCCTTGTCAGCACCCCTGCTTGTACTTCTATCAACAGTTACCTAGGGCTGAACCTAGGCTGCTGAGATGACATTAAAGCTCTTGTGTATACCCTAATCTTTATGCATCATGGTTCTCTCCCTTGGTTGACACCCAACAGTCAAAGCCCCTCTCATTCCACCATACTTCAATGCAAGCAGGAGCTCTTAGCAAGCACTCACGATATCCCTTCTGAACTCATTGAAATTCTTACCCACACACACAATCTCTCATTTTTGGCACAGCCCGACTACAACTATCTTCATTCCATTCTTGAGGGCTACACAATGTGCTCCAATGCTGCCCATCTGGGTCAGCCCATATTGCATGGGCACACTACCGAAGTAGCCAGCAAATGTGAACAAGAAGTTTCCCTGGTAGCCAGGCAGCCCAAGCCTATTCAGACCACACCTGCACATCAGCCAAAGATGCAGGAGAAACTCAGTAATTATCCAACACCCGAACAACAGTAAGTGATCACTAATTGGTTCTACACACAAATGATACACTTAAAAGAATTTGGTTTGACTCAGATACCATCTCCGAAGTGATGCAAGTGCATCAACCACCTCATCATTATCTGTTGTTCTCTACCACAGTGCAAGACTGCAGTGAATTGTGACTATTGCTAGCTTAGCTTGGCCTTGGACTTCATGGTAGTATACTGTACATACTACATATTGTCTTTTGGCTGTAAGTATGTACTAGATTTGTGAATGGTTAACACCATTAGTCAGCTTGAGTCAGCTTCAAGCTGACTCAAGCCATAACTTCCTGATCCACAGCTTGAAGCTGGTCCAAGTGATCAACTGAATTAAGCCAAGTCATCAAAAGGGGCTTTGCCTAAATAGTTAGCTGAGTTGGAATCTGAGCTGGTAAAAGCTGGACTGGCTCATGGTTAGCCAAGTCACAGCAACACTAAGTCACTCCTATCTGCACCACATGGGTCAACAAGCAAAATATCATCTTATCCTGGCAGAGAAACAGATTTCTCATTGTATCCAATACAAGGCTTACACACAGACATCAAAGTAAGTAAAATTCAGGAACAGATCTAACAGTTTGTATTCACTATCTGGCAAATAGAGGTCATGAGTGGCACAGTGCATGGAACCATGCAACATATGTTAAACATTATGCTCAGTCCAACACCACCACACATGATATGTTTCTTCCACTCATGCTAATCACACTTGTGAAAACCCCTCTTCCCAACTCATCCTTATTTCTATTTCTCGAGGCTTTCCACAGTGCTGAGACTGTCAATAAATCCAAGCTGGATCTTTGGGATAAAGACCCACCTTATTCACAACCTGAGCCACCCAGCACTGAAGAGGAGGAGCAGTTCATGATAAATCTCAGGGATGTTATATTTGGCAGATGGATCCATCTTGAGAATGAAGTAAGAGCTCTCTAAAAACGAAGGTATCATGTGGACTACAAACAAGAGCTTATAGATGATCTTCATAGGACCACCTTACAGGCATTCACTCAGTGAATGCAACTAAAAGAATATATTGTGCTGTGCGAGGGGCAGAGGCACAAAGAGATGGTGAAGAGCTTACTTCACTGGCAAACCAGGGTCATATATTCATATAATAATGAAGCAACAATGCTGGAGAACAATGAAAATCCTTATCAGACACATTAGACAGGAAGTGATAACACTAGGGCTTGTAAATAGTGTTGAAATTCCACCATGTTTGCCTCCTTTAGTCCAGTCAGATCATAACCCCACAATACAGCAGCCACCCCTGCTAATAGCCATATCCTGCAATCATAACCATTCATTTGCAGTGGAACAGTCTATTGGAAAGGTTAGCAGGGTTACATCAGGCATGTGGGGGAACATACTGTGACAGGGCATGCTATCCATGGGCTCCAGTTATATATCTATCTGATCCTTGGGGAATTTTTGTTTTGCAATGGACATTAATCAAGTGATAAGTCCCATGACATCCTGTGGTCTTTTGGTAAATGGATGCAAGAAATTGAGAATTGGTAATGACATACCCATATGTATATCATTTTTCCATGGCTTCTGTTCACCCAAACTGTCAAAGACACAGAGTTCATGGCATGACAGATGTGCAATGCAGTGAACCCAATGCATAGCTGATGGTCAATGAATGGGAATCCAGCCATTGTAGCATGGTTTCTCACAACTACCTGGCTGAGTACAATGTCAATCTGGTTCTGTGGCCATACCAGTGCTGGATCAATACTCATGTCCTGTTAACAATGTGTCAGGGTTGCAATCATGTGTGAAAAACTCAGCCAGACCTTTGGTGTTTCCCAGATGAATTTGACAGGAAGTATGGAATCTTCCTCAGTGTCTTTGAGTGCATTGTTACTGCCCAAACTAGAAGGTTCTGCTGTTAAGTAATCAACAAAGACAGCATGTTCTGTTTTGACAATGCCTTCCATCTGACCAAGAAAATGGCCAATGTTCAGGCTTGCCTCCTCAGGTGCCACATCTGGAGCCTCAACAGTAGTTAGATTGAGCCAAAATAGCATAACTTGAGGGGCACCACAGGACAGTTTGAAAGTCAGCACAGTTGCTTCCTTCTTTTGACTGTCAAATCACAACTTTGAAGCTAAGGGGTTTTCCCAGCAGGATGCTAGGTTCAATAACTGCTCCTGACACTGCTGCAATGCAAGGTAAAACATCTCATCTACAATAATCTACATGAGTGACAATCAAGTCCATGAATTGACACTACTTACTTTCATGAGTGCACAGTGCAAGTTCCATGGCAGCGAGTTCTACACCATATCAGCAACAAAGGTTGTCAGCTTCCATACCTAATTGCCATTGTTCTTCTAAGCATTGGTCATATTTGAGCTTTGCACAAATCCTATTATGAACATCTTGATCCTCCATCCAGCATGGGATTTCTCCCACAGAGGGGGGAATCCAGACATCCTCCATCAATGAATGGTTGTTTCATAGTTCATTAAGCTTCATCAGGAGGGGAGTTGGGAGCAGTATTGATGAGGTAGGGTCATAAATTTGTTTCAGTTGCTCACAGTATGCATTAAACTTGCAAATAGCACTCATGAGGGCAGGCTATCATTTAGTGATTGCCTTGCATGTTTGTTGGTGGAGTTTAGTTCCTGAATCACAATAAAAAGATCACTCCAAAGAAGCATCCTAGAATTACCTAACACTTGCTGAGATCCACCAACTGCTCAATCCAATTTATCCCACTCAAAAAAGCTCCCAATGGCACATTTCCTGATGTTGATTTTCAAGTCATGTTGTAGGAGTCAGCGACCTCCTATGGTTGCAGACCACCATTTCCAGCCCATCCAAGTGTCCCTTAGTCATTTAGTCATGTCCTGAGTCTGTCTGTATCATCTCAAGGTCAGTCTGTTTCACCTTTGTTATATCCACCATCCAGACTGTAGTATCCAGTACTGGATTCGTACATATCCACTCAATCCAGTCCAGGTTTGCCTGCTGGATTGTTTGTTTTTACTTATTTCTCATTGGTTCTTTGCTACTTTTGTTCTCTCCTATGTTTTGGACCATCATACATTGTTTCTTTGATGTTCCACTACTTAGAATTGAGTGTCCCTTGATATGGCCTCAGATATTACCATAGTTACTCAGTCCAGGGAATACCCAGACTATAAAGATCTTGGAATATCATCTTTCTGGACCCCACATCAATGTCTGAATCATTGTCATTTTCATCCGCACTGTCCTCACCATCGTTTCTTTCATATCTGGTTTTTATCCTTGGCCACCACTTCATCAATTTCTCTCTTTGGCCCTCATTCCCAGCCACTGCTTCATCAGTTTCTCTTTGACCCTCATCCTTGGCTGTGCTTCATCAGTTTTCCTCTTTGGTCCTCATCCTTGGCCTCATTTTGTCATTTTCTGGCCCTCATTTTCAACCAGATTGCTTATTTTCCATCTAGATCATCATCTGGACTCATCTTCTTCCACTCTCACTCACTGAGGTCGGTAGTAACTAACCCATTCTCACCACTAATCCTCCCTGGAACTCCTTGGGATGAGGAAACTCACTCACTTACACTACACTCCCATACCCCCTTTCTTTCTTACAGCATGCAAGGAGAAGGGTTCATATGAAGTTGAGACTAACACCTTTCAGTTCTGGGAATTTGTTATGAACATTGAGAGATGCATATAGAGCATCTACCTTCACCATTAACCAGTTATGTGTGTGTTCCAGGCTACCTAGTGTGTCCAGTGTGTCATTGGAGACATTTTCTTTCTCTATAATATTCTTGGTAGCCTGGATAGCCCTGTTGGTGGTGTCAATGTCAGCCTGGAGAGCCAACATAGTGTTGAGTTCTTTTTTCAGATGTGCTGGCACATCTAGCATGTATTCATGGTTATGGTCTAACTAGAGAAGTCAGGGAAGCTTGTAGCTATGAGTGACTCACAAGCCCAGATCAACAACTGTGACTCCTTCTGAGAAGCCCATTGTGCCTCCAAGTCATTCATGGAGATTCCACAGTCTTCAATTTGATCCTGCACAATCCTTGTTCTTGCACTCCATGCCAGAGTCTGCATTTGATCCAATCTCTGAGGTCATGTTGCATTTCCATACCAATTGCTATCACTTGACAGTGAATTAACTAGATTTGTTGTTGTCACTGGTCATGTCATGTGAAAAAAATTTTAAATTAAATGAGGGAAATGATGATCTCACTGAGGAAGAGTGCTCTATTCCAATCAATTTAATCAGTCAAGACCAGAGACGTTCAGTGCCTTCACTGTCTGAAAGGCCTAGACTGATGATCATACAGGGATTGTACATGAGCTGACACACCCACTCATGTCCATATGCATGCATTGCAGTCATGGCAAAATGGAGGTGTGCTGTGATCTGCTCAGGAAAGATATTATACTAATAACATAAATGTTGAGCTGGAAAGGTGACAGAGTAACCTACCAATGAGAGAGATCATTCAGTAACACAGCCAATATCATACAGAGTAACCACTGTGGCTTGGGACAGCAATAAAGAGAAAATGTGACTGATGAGAACCAAGGCATACTTCTGTTGTTTGCCAGAAGAGTCAATGTTGGCAAAAAATAACAGGATATCATGATGGCAGATGAGGGCCATGATACCAGTGTCATTGAAGCTGTCCATGGAGGCTTTCTGCTTCTTCCCATCTGTGGCTTCATAAGAGGCTTCATAAGCCCATTGCATCAACTTGATGCTTGGGTAGGAAATATACTGGATCATAGAAAATAGGGTTGTCACCAGCAGAGTGGCAATGACAGTGATAGAAATTCCCATCCATGGCAACATAAATATTCCCACCTTCAGTGAGAGCCCTCCCAAATGTAGACCCTCTGAAGCAGGCTGGGCATCACTGGATGAGAATAGGTGCACAACTTCTGGGAGTGAGTGTTTGCTTGGATGGAGATGTGAAAACATCAGAGGTAGACATGCATGTGGAAGGCTTATCTTTCAATGGCATCATGGATGGTGTGCAACCCAGTGACACAGAATGCAATGACTGGGTAGATGTGCAAGAGGTTGACTTGGGTGTGAATGAAGGGGCTCAAGCCCTCAAAGTCTTGATATGGTCACAACAAGATTGGAGAGCAGCCTTGATTTGCTGCTTGACTTTAACCTGGAGTATGTCATACCACTGAACGGCAGATCCGAGACTGTGTCAGAAGGGTTCCTGGACTCCATCATCCTGTAATATGGTTATATAGTTCTGCAAGTAGTAGACAATAACACATACATTTTTATTGACCATCTCGCCTAACATAGTGGGTATGTAGCACTGAGGCAAGTGCATTAATAGCATCACACAACCTCTCAAAGAGTGCTCAATAAAACACAAGTAAGTTAACTGATACAGCCATACAGGGCTGAGAGGGGGCAGTAGGGAAGAGGCCAAAGTGGAGGAGTACTTGAGCAATTGATGAGCACTTGCAGCTCAAGACATCAGTAGTGACAAAATCTGGACAGCATCAAATTTTGGAATCACAATAGTGTATAAACTCATGGTCAAAAAGTAGACAAAGTATTTTGCTTGACTTGTACATATGTGCAATGGTCTTCTCACTTGCAGAGAGAAATGGTTGGTGGGGTTGGCAGGAGTAGCTTCCCAAGTGTTCTCAACATATAATGTAGAAACAGCGAAACAAGAGTCAGAATGAGAGCTTTCCAATGGGTGTACAACTGTTCAGCAGGGATGTTAGAAAGGATGCACTGATGAAGCTTCATAATCTGGGATTTGGCATCATGCTTGCTATGCATGTCCATCTCATCTGTGGCTAGTTCACGCATGTCTGTCTCAGCCTCCACTTGGCATCACTAGGGATGTATTCTGCGGCTTCAGGATCAATGTCTGCAAGGCTGTTATTACATTGAAGAACAGCAATCCTGACTAGGAGGTCAGGAGAACTAGTAGGGGGCAAGTGTAGACTCGACCCAAGGGAGGCTCTGGACTGCGAATGGTGGTGTTCCCAATGGCTAGGTGGGCCTGGGGAATGACTAGGTCACTCTCCAGAATGATATTCAGTGAAGGGAAGGTTCAAAGAGACAGAAAATCGGAAGATGTATTTCAAAACCTAATACAAGGCTTTTATAGTCTGGAATATGTTCCTGGACTTACTAATGATAAGGGGGACATGTTCTAAATAAAGAATCAAAAGTCCGAAAGAAACCAGGCTTGTTGGGAATCAATCTGGACTAAAACCGGACTGGACTGTCGATCTAGACTATGGTCCGGACTGGATTGTTAAACTGGACTAAGATCCAGCCTAAAACGGAAGTGGACTAAGCTAATACTAGTCCCGGACTGGTGAGAATGGATGGACAGATAATGGGTAGACCAGCTAGGGCATGGGGAAAACACCAGATATCAATGTAGAGACACTTGGTGCTCTACAACGTTTTATTCCTTTCTTGTTTCCTTATCGTTTACTCATCATTGAACATTAGTCTCCTCATCCAATTCTCTCACATTGGGCTTGTAGCTCCACTCTTAGTCACCAAGTCCCTTCTGCTACTCATTGACTTACTCATACACTTACTGATCCATGTTCCTCCTTAGTCGTTCTTGTCTTGCTTTGTTTCCTCTCCATGTACTATATAAACTTGCTCATAGGTCTACTTGTCCCTTAGCTTAGACCTACTCAGCAATATACCTTCTCGTCTCCTCTTGTGTCTTTACTCTACACTTGAGTGAGTGCTCTGCTCATATTCTCATCCTTTTGCTAGTAGTCGCTAGGCAGAACTCTTAACCTTGAAACTATTGTCAGCTAGTCGCTAGATGAACCCTTGACCCTGCAAGTTGCAGGCTATGTCCCTCATCCTCATCTTGCTGTAGCCTTCTGCTAATAGCTCCTCTCACTCTTGACACTTAGCCAAGTCCACGCTTGACCCTTTGGGATCAAGTGTAACAGCTGTCATATGCAAAGTCTTCATGATCTATATCTATGATATCACAAGGAAGAGAGCTGTGATCCTCTAGGGAGCTGGGACACCTTGTCTGAAGTTGCTTAAGTCTTGTGAGAAGGCAACAATATTTGGAAGCTTGCCCAGGTTTTTTCACAAGGTATTGAGTCTGTTTCTTGTCTCTAGGATATTTTGGGCTTTTGAAATGCTGTCTGAAACCAAGTGTTGTCAACTGAGTATCAAGGACTACAACTCCAAAGTACTCTGAGTGCTCCTGTCCAACTCCAACTAGGCATGATCAGTCATGGTCAGTTACTGTGCACTGGAATCTGGTACCCTGGGCAGAGTTGTCAAAACAGAGTGCCCAGAGTTGGAGCCCAAATGGCACTCGAGGTGCTGACTACTTCACTCCTCCATTCCTAACTTTACCTTTGGTGCCAACTGCTTCCATTGTCCCAGAGCCGTGCCCCCTCTCGTCATTCACTTACAAATTCTGGACTTTCTTTTCAGAGTTAGTTGGAGTTAATGCTTACATCTCCACCCATCTTATATATACCCTCATTTCATTCTCAGAACTCCCCTCAGTCGTTCTTGCTACATCTTAGGCAGCAGCTGAGGTGAGTTGTCCTTGCTTTCACCATTTAGTATCATTTACTGAGTAATGTAGTGGGTATCACTGCCTTTCTACTTAGTTCTTGATACTGAGCATATCAAGTGCCAGTCTTGGGGGCCATGGATGTTGCAGATGCTACAAAGTAGAAATGATGGAGAACTACATGCATAGAGATAGCTCAAACAATCACAATCATGCTTGATATCAAAGGGGATGAAGAGGTGCCTATGAGGCACTGATGGGGTTGTAGACAAAATGGGATGCACCTTCATGTAGAATACTCAGTAAGTCACTAAGTAAAATAAGGTAACTAATGGTGCAATGTAAGGTATGCTTATATAAGCTAAATACCAAATAGGGAAATCTAACACTTCAGACCTCTCAGACCTCCAAATAATCAATAATGAGGTCCCTACAAGGTGCTGATCAGGTGCTAGACTGATCTGCAAATTGGAGCCTCTCAAGAGGTGACATCTAAGAGACCTATTATTATCTACAAAGAAAATCAGTCTGTTAGACCACTATTGCTTCAGAAAAGTGCTACCTGAGGTGGTGAGGACAGTGATCTGGCAAGTCTGAACCAAATGAGTGTGAGGGGAACTATAATGTTGTAATATTTGCATTCAAGATGTGGCAGTACATTTACTGCTTATGTAAGCAGTGCTACATCACAGCTAGAATACTGTAGTTTTACCTTAGTGATTAGACACTAAGCTTTCTACAGAGCACAGGTTCT
>JBBPMH010000723.1:0-17722 GCA_038090235.1 Pulveroboletus ravenelii
GAGACAAGTTGCAGACCTGGCTTTTTTCTTCCTTGGCCTACTTTTCGTACTGCATGCTTAATGTCGGCTTACTCGGGTGACAAAGCATGAATAAGGTTGGATAAGTGCGGTGCTATTTTCCTGATGTACCAGGTGTTTCCAAAATAGCCTGGCCAGGCATAGAGTGGTACAAGAGTCCCATCAACCATGACCCATCCATTATGCCAGGCATGACAAGAGTTTTCTTCAACCCATTGCTTTGCATCTTCCTTCTCTGCTCCAGATGGCCAATAAAGTGCAGCACAACAAAATTCTTCATGACAGATTGCCTTCATAACATGATTTGTGAAAAGTTGGACTGTTCCATAGCCAATTCCTGCCCAGAGTGCAACCATGGTGGTACTAATTGCACTGCCATAGTGGCCAAAGCAATATAGTGCAACAGCTAGCTGGGCATCCACTGGCATTTGAGAAGCATTAGACTGGTTTTGGAATACAGGGTCTGTGTGTAATGTTGCAACAAGGATGTCAAAGCACTCAGAGGTCATCCTGACATGTGCCTGAAATATATCTGGTTGATTGTACTTCCAGTTGGTTAGAAGAAGTCACAGATTTTCACCACTCTTGCTAATTGGCTGATAAACAGATAAATATCTGCAAGAATAGAGTGAGCTTAGCATCTGAAGCATAGTGTCACCTCTACCTGGCAGCCCATTTTCTCCCTCTGAGTTAGAATCAGATGAGTTGTTAGAGGAGCTGTCAGAGCCTGAGCCTGAGCTGGATGAAGTAGGAGGATCAAGGGCAGCCTGAGATTCTGAGATAAGTGAAACCAGGTAGGCTTCAACGATGGCATCTGCTGTTTGCTGGCGCTCTGTCTGCTTGGGCATGGTGTCGTTGTTATCGATCTATCTACAGTATCATTACGCTCAGCGCTGTGACTTGAAACTCCGATGCTGCGGTGGCCAAAATCAGCAGTCGACATTGCCCCAAATCGTGTCGAAATCGGGGGGTGTCAAAGCTGACAGCGGATTTCGCAGTCTGCCGAAGTGTCGAAATCCGCACTGAAATCCACCTCCAAATCGACTCCAAATCGATCATCCAAATCTACTTTGAATCCCCCTATTGACAAGAATTTTTCGTGTCAGTGGCTGATTGGTTGATTATCAATTATGAACAGTCTGGTTTCACCACGATAGTTTGATTATGGCCCTCAGTTGAGTTGATTCGGCAGTGAAACGCGAGAACGTTACTCATCAGACTGATTGTTTCATTTCAGGCGTTTTGCAGATCAAGTGGTACTTGTGTTGGGATCACACGCTGCTAAGGGGCTGTCTAATTGACTCCAAATAGTGCCCGGATGAGCCGCAGATAATGATAAAATGTTGGAGGCAAGTCCCTTTTTCCGTCTTACAGAGTCACTGACTCACTGGTAGGCGATCCTCCAACGATAATTTGGTTGCATGCATTAGCGCTCATTGTGCTGGCAGACAAAGCGTCTGCGGGCATTCCCAGTCCCAGGCCCAATGTTAGAGGCATCCTGAATGTCCCGCGTGACCCACGTGTGACTTCATACACTGCAAGGATCGCGTGACATCCACGGACACTATCCCCACCTATGCATGTCCACTTTTACTTTTTCCCTTCAATGATATCACACATGCCCGAGGCTCCGTTGTCCATGCCTGCTATGTTCCTCTTTCCCCTGAGCTAAGCACAAATCCCTTTTACAGCACTGCTATACATAGATACCCCTTTCATGATCCAGAGCTCCAAGTGAAAATACTGTCCTCTTCTCTCTTGCCCTCTTATCGCGGGCACACGACCCGGCGAGGCACCCAATCGAACAGCAATCAACGATAACGTCAATGTGCTTACACAATCCTTCTATCTCTTATCGCAACCCTGTTCCCATTCAAACCCTGTTGCTTACACTCCTGCCTCACTACAGTAGCCCACCTAAAATCCCGACCACTTGTCCCTGAACAATTGAGCCTGAGCCTAGGTTGATCCAACTGCATTGTTCAATTACTGTTGCCTTGACAAGTTCATCGTGCCTTCTAGACTGTTCTGACAAGACTGCATGGCCAAGAGATAGATTAGTATTCCGCATGTTGTCATCCCATGCATGGGGTGTGCAAGGTATGTGGGCACGTACCTTAATGGAGCTCCAGGGCTCTAGCCATCACAGAGACTTGCTTGGTGCTACGTCTCATCAATAGCTCCCTTCATCCGCCCTCGATGTCACCCATCAATGACTTAATGACAGATGTGCCAACTCACTACAACGTGCAACTGACAATTAGGTTCCCAGACTGGTGTTTTCGTGGGAATACACATGACACTTGGAGGGGGCAAGAAACGGCCTTTAAAAATCGGATGTTGTACTCGGGACAACAGTCCTGAAGCTCACATGCGCCCTCCTTACACTATCTAGTTTTATGAAATTGCCCCGTCAAGCCTGTCCCACTTTAGAGGTGAGGATGACATCAGCCGTGCTCTGGATATCCGGATAGTGAGTTTTAGTTTCCTGTCTGCGTTAGCATCTCAACTGAGCAGTAGACAGAACAGGGACCACTTTGTCATAGACTTTGCAACGGGAAAGGGGGATATATTAGTTTTGCAAATGTGGACTGCCAAAGGGTTGTCCGTCATCCGTGCAGTCCCGAGATATCTACATTCTATATTGTCCGCACGAGACCGCATAGTATGCGTATCTTGAGGATCCTGAGGAGCGTGGATGGGATAGTTCAATAGTGATGCGAGGGAGAGGACAGCAGGATGACTATTGCCTACACCCTATATCGCATATTAATACCCAGTGTCAGAACAACCTGTTTCCGTCTCCGGAGCAGCATGTCCTTTTCGCCTGCTGCCCAGAGTGGGCACAGCAATGTCGATGTCTTGCCCACGTGCTTCCTTGTTTGGACGAGTCGTTCTCGGGCTGATTACTGTCCTTTTCAGGCAAGTTGGCCAGTGAGAAAATTATGTCAAAAAACGCGCCTCACCTTTAGTCAATGATAGCGCCTCGACACCAGCCCGGAATTCATCGGAGTCGATACCATTCGACTCGGACGAGCCAGTAGAACACGCTCCGGTGTGACCGGTGAAGGAAAATCAAAATTTTGAAATTTCGGTGGCAGTGCCCTAGAATTTCGATATTTCGAAACATCTTTTTTTTTCTACCGGTCACAATGGAACATGTTCTCCTGGCCCATCCGAGTTGAATCCTATCATCTCCGATGAATTCCGAGCTGGTGTTGAGGCGCTACCATCGACCGAAGGTGAAGTGTGTTTTTCGACATAATTCTCATGGTGCCAACTTGCCTGAAAAGGACAATAAATGCCAGGACCTGCTTCCTGCATACTCGACTGATTGCTCGTTTATACCCGGCTCATCTACTCTTATTATTTCAGGACTTATTAGTCCTTCATGTAGCTCGTGTTCCCGCTTCCTCTTCCCTCCACGTTGGCCTACTCTTGACACCTGGTCACCCATTCCGTGGATGGACGGATAGACAACGACAGAGTGTCTGGGCTCACTTGCGGATCATGCAAACTACCGTCCTCCTACTCAACCTTAATCAGATACAGTCCTAAACTGAGTCTAGCATCTCTCCTTGCCGTCGAAAACTTCAAACAACGAGGCTGGCCTTGGCGAGCTTGGGGACGTAGAGGATCTGTCGTGCTGCGAGAAGTGCGCGCTCCAGAGGCTGTATGTTTTTTGCCTTCTCCAAATTTAGTATGCGTTAAAACAATAACATCAGTCTGGGAGTCCGGTTATCAGTATCACGCTCTAAGTGAGTTGGTATGTCGGACGGTGATCGAGTTCAACTGACAATTATTTGATAGTTGATTATGTCATAGCATGTCAGTCAATTTCTGTCGATAGCCTTCACAGTCCAAAAACGGGGTTCGTGTGCTCACAAATGTGCCGCTTGGGAGTTGTCACTCGATGCGATCTGGTGACTCAGTTGGTCAATAGACGTGTGCCTGGGTGAACCGTATAAAATGGTTGGGTACGACTGCCATCGTTTGCTCCAGCACCACTCCCTTATTCCTCCCTCGATTTCGCAAACAGTTTGTGGGTGGTCCTTCACAATACATCTGAATGGCAACTCCTCACCATTGTCGAATTACAGACAAGATGCAATTCACGCGCCCCCTGCTCCTGACATTTTGGGCTTGTGCCCTAGCACTCGTTGCGGACAAAGCGTCTGCACTTCCTCAAGATTCTGAAGGCTCGCCTACTTCGGGTGAGGGTTTGGTTCCCTTTGTGTTTGATAATCTCTCTCTCACCCAATTTCTTATTTGTGGGCCGTTAGATGGATGTGGTTTGGGGGTATGTCTCCAGGCATCTGCCGGAGGTGAACAGTCCTAAATATCCTCGGTTTTCTAGCCTTGTGAATGGACTTACTAGGCAACATACAAAGTATTCAAGATGGATTCTACTCAGTTATCTACAACCAACCGTGACGTGTTCAATTGGCCCCTTTCTATTCCGTTTTCTTCTTTTTAGCTGTGTTCATCCCTCGAAGCGACACGAGCACTCTGTAAGCCCCATTGGTATACAGTCACGTGCACCGCCATGCATCTACTATCAATCCTTGTAGAGATATGCAGTCGTCCTTTGTCCCGTACTTCGTAGTCCCCGTATAGAACGTGGTCCAGTTCTTTCGTGTGCGCAGTTCTCAGTGTTCCTGCCATTGGCCATGGCAGGCTTCCACACTCGCGGCGAACAGGCTCCCATGACCAAGTATATCACATCCCCTTTCGTTTACTTTCGTGGAAATGTACATTTCAATGTTAATGATCTCGCATAACAGGGTTATTACGCCTTGTTATTTTCTGCCTTCATATCTCTCCCGGTGCCTAATAGCAGTACCCGTATGAGATCCAAAGCACGACACCAACTCTCTATTGATTGGACTATTAGGCTATCATCATTGGTTCACTTACTTGTTCTCATACACACTGACAGACATAGCAAGAATGATTGAATGTCTACCTCTAAAGAAATACTGTTTGATCCCCGTGATTGAAGCGTATACTTATGTGAGGAGTAAGCCTGGTGATCTCTTCGACTTGCTCTTCGCATAGGCTATCGACGGTACTGTCCACTGAACTGGATCTGGAAGTGCATCCGGTGACACGACCCTCGGTTTCTCGAGCTGTCTGGAGGGTCATTTGCTGGTAAGCGTCACTTGATGACATGCGAGCATTGCTGGGACAGCTCTGCTAGCCCAAGCACGCCTGTAAGTGCGACTGGAATGACAACCAGGAGATGAGAGCCCCAAAACTGGCCATGCACACGCATAGAACAGTTTGAGTAGGCCGGCGAACAACATAGCGCGCATGCAACGGAGGCAGATCCGGCATGTCCCATGGCGATGGTGTTCCTCGGCACGACAACTAACGTCCTATTATGCACAACAGGCGAATAATTCATCTCAATTCGAATCCGCGGGGGTCCAGCTAACAGTGCGTGTCACTTTCTTTTCGCCCACGCTGCTCAACCCACACTGAATCGACATCAGGAAGGAGCGAGATATGCCACTATCAGGGTTATGTTTCCCATCTGCATGTTGTGTTTTCGCCGCGGTGCACAAGATGAGACATATACATAGGTCTAGGTGATCTTATGTGACCCATAAATACTATCAACTGGTAGCGTGCGGACATGGTTCCTTTGAGTCCGTGTCACCTCGCTACATCAGCATGAGCCCTAATAATGCTGTCTATAATCGGGTTCTCTGATATGATTATCCAACCGTCGTGATCGCAGTCTATACACGTGAAGTTTGGAATTGGGGGGACAGTATGCGATTAAGCAGACCTGCTGCTAAGTGGAGGGGTGTCGCAAAAGCCAACTTTTGGAGAGAACATCACCATATCGATCTGCTGCCTGAAATAGGCCCGAGTGAGGGAGTGTCCTGCGAGTCTGCGAGAAGAGTAGCGAGTAAGTGCGGAAGAGCGAGGAAGGAGGCTAGAACATGCTGATGACGGGCCACACGAAGGATCAAACGTCCGAAAGCCGGCCAAGGCAAAAACCGAGCAGTTTCCGTTACGTGACTTCGTTGATTTCCCTTTGAGCTAAACATCCTCCAGTCATAGCTCTCGAATGGCTGGTGTCAGGGATACTGGTGAAAGCGAACAGGTTAGGCACGTCTGGGAAGAAGAATGCGTGCCCCATCTATTTGTTAATGTTGGCTCGCTAATGTTCAGTCCCAACCGCACATGACGTACGTACAGACAGAGGACGATGGGTCGCGTGTTCCGAGTACATGATGATGGCACTCGCGATAACATGGGTAGAGCGGATGCAGAGTGTGAGAGGGAGGACCAAAGATGCCCTTGATTCAGCATCGTCGACGCCATGTACTGATGTTACGGATGCGCTCGTACAACACCCTCTTGGCGCGTGCGTGGTGTCCCCGCCCGCTCAGGTGCACATAGCTAACGGTTGTTCCGCGGGTGATGGCGTCGTGCCTGTGAGCCAAAGGGTTTGAATGTAGTATTGCTAACGTCAATGGATGGTAACCTAGTGATGAATCGATCCGAACAGGGCAGCGAAGTAAGGTGAGGGGGTGGATCCGTGTCCGGCATGGTGACTATGGTGTCGAAGAAGACTTGCCTGTACGAGTTCACGTCCCATCTCTGCTGTCCAAGACGTCCCGTCCTGCTAATATCACTGCCATTTCCTTACCGTCTTCATACCATCTTGAAACAGAGATCTTGCAGCAGATCAGAGACATGCTGCAGTCGTGCTAGTGAGTCATTTTTTGCAGAGCGAGTAACGTAGAACGACAGATGCGTCAAGGCACGGCGAGAATTGTCGAACGCCTACCCCGGGAGTAACACCGTTTGATCCCAGCGTAGCGCATATGTAAAGAGTAAGTGGTCTGAAAGTAGTGTTGAATGAACGAGCCCACATGTCGACCAAGCCCTCATCGGCACTGGCATCTGCGAGTTGACCCCGCAGGAATCGGATGTAGCGCCGCTGATATTAGTGAACGGGACTTGGTGTATTGTCGAGTGCCCATGCCGCGGCAGGACGACGCACGGAAAATGGTTGTATCAGGACCTGGTCAGCACTGACCTGATAAGTAATCAAATTACCCCGGTTCCCCTCTCCCGCGTATGATGAGGTGTTGGTTATTGAGTATTGATTGTTTGACCAAGGGAGAATGAAGATCTCACCCAGTCGTTGTGGCGTCTCACACGGGTAGTTGTACCGTTCCCCCCGGATCGTCACGCTACTGGGCGATTTGATATAGAGTAGGTAATGTAAAATGGGAGATCCACAAAGACATGGCAATGATGATCGGGCACCCACCTCTGGACGGCTGCGGGAGTAACGCCTTTCGATGTCAGCGTAGCGCACGTGTAAGGAGTAGGTTGTGTCTCCGGCCTGCTCTACGCATGGGCCACCAACGGTCTCAAAGTGAGGCAATATTTCGTCAATGGATCCGGGCCTGAAACACGGCCCTTGGTTTATTAGGCTGCCTAGAGGATGATCGTTGCTTGGTGACATACGAGGGCCGCTGGGGATGGCTCCGTTAATCTAAGCGCGCCCGGAAGCATGCCATTCGAGGTCGGAGAGACGAAAGCGCCAAAACCGGCCGTGCACACGGGTGTGACAGGATCCGAATGGATCTGTCGACGTATATTTGTTACCGATTCTAAGGGGACGAGATCATCTGGAGCTCGAGCGGAGCCAGTTCGAGGATGTGCTGTACCTTATGCACAGCATGTCGCGAGTTGGTCTGATATGGCGTGCCTATCGTGAACCCGTGTCAAGATGTGGCGTGTTGGCAAGTCGCAGGGTAAGACCACCTGGAGCAATGATGATGAAGATCAGTCTTGGGAATTGCCCGCCTGGTCACTGGGACAAGGTCATGCAGGTGGGATCTGGTGTCAAGGCGACCAGGAGGCTGTGTGAATAAATCGATACATATATCGAGGACAAGATGGTCATGCAGAAGTAACCTCCCTGCGCACCACGACCAGACTGAAAACGCTTTATTCTTTGATGTTTCATCCCTGGCGATTGCGTACCATAGATCATGTCCCTGTCTAATGCTCGTGCGTAGCAGTTCCTGGGAGTGATTGAGCAATGCTGACATTCAGGAAGACCAAACTATGGTGCTCGACATCGGTCACTCTGACGATGTGCGAGCAGTCGCATTCCATGCTGACAGGAAGCATCTTGTGAGCGGGGGTAACAATGGGATCTGGCAATGGCGAGTCGAAGATGGCCAGCAAGTTGCAAACCAAACAGGAATAAGTGTGCGGGCCATCACAGTGTCGAGGGATGGCAAGTGGATCGTGTACGGAACTGATGGCAGTGGTGCGAGCGTGTGGGATGCAGAAATGCATGAAAAGGTGATCGACGTGGAGGGCGCAGAATGGGTATGTGGAGTGGATATCTCTCCAGATTCGACCAGGGTGGCCACTGGGACCTACAGCGACAAAGCAAGCATCTGGAGCATCTCAAATGGAGAAAGACTTATTGGGCCACTCGAACATGGCAATACCGCCAAGGGGATCAAATTCTCCCCAGACGGTGACCACTTCGCTACCGCCTGCTACGTCGACGGCATCCGCGTTTTCAACAGTCACACTGGCCAGGAACTCGTCAATATTAAGACTTCCATACCTGGCCTCTTTTACGCTGCTCCGATTGCGTGGTCAAGTGATGGTCAGCGAATTTTCTGCGCTTGCCTGGGCAACCGGATCAGGACTTTTGATGTTTCAACCGGGACCCAGCTCGCTGAGTCATCCACTCTCCATGACACTGAGGACAGCGTGAGCTCCATCGCTCTCGCTGCCAATGGCAAATTCATCGCCACGTTCGCGCCAGATTCGATCCTGTTCATCGACACATCAACGCTGACCCTGATTGGCTCAGTTACCACCCATGGCAATGCGATAATACTGTCGATGGCTCTCTCCCTGGATGATGGCTATGTCGCGACTGGACGGCGCGACGGGAAAATTGACATACATGATCTTAGCAAGATTCTCCCTGACACCTTTGGGCCTTTCCATGTAAGTGTCTGTTCTCGCATTGTCAGACAAGCCCCGGGCCTTGCAATCCATCATTCGCATTGACTAACCACATAGACATCTGCTGAGGATGATGTACAACCAAACAAACAACCATCGACATCGAATGGAGGCCACAGTGACCGGTCACCTGATACAAATCAAGTACGACTTTCCCATCCTGTCACCAAGAGTCGCGCCTGACTCCATTGCGTGCGTACAGCAGGACCATTCAAGGAAATATGGTCAACTCGAGTCCAAGAGACAAGGCGATGACATGGACGCCGATCTCCTCGATGTATGAGTTTATTCGTCTCTCCCCTGAAGTGGATTCTCACAATGGTATAGGTCGAGGTGTTGAACGCGCCTACCTCACAGCCGTTCAACTTTGATGAGGTTCGTAACCAACTCGTTCTCCAGTTCCCTCCATGTTAATGTTTCTAAAGCCCATCTTCCCGGCTTCGTCTGCTCATCCTCCGGAGGACAATGGCGGACGCCTACCAGCAGCCTCCACCTCCGCGGCACATGGAGAAAGAAGTGACGACACTGTTGAGCCACGCCAGCACGACTCGATATTCAAAAAGTGGCTGCAGGGCAAGAATAACAAGGATGGTCGTTCACGCACACCTGGTCGACTCTTCGGAAAGTCGCAACGACGTGACAAGCACCAATCTCCTTCACACCCACCAGTCAGAGTGAATACCGCGAATGTGGGTTCTTCGACGATGGCCGCAGGCCAACGCCGACGGGTGAGTGTTCCTTCGTTGACAAACAACAATGGATCTCATGTGTTAACAACATCTCATCTCAGCGAGCGGTGTGGAAGCCTGTTAGAAAGCCACACGTTCGTTGTTTCTCGCATCCGCATATGTATAACGGCTCATGACACGTTACAGCCCAAATCATCTCGCAAAGCCACTGTCACCAAGCGTCCGAACCAAGGTGCTTCCTCTAGCACACAGCATGGTGCGCATGCAACAGAGGCGGATCTGGTATGTCTCTTAGCGATGGTGCTCCTCGGCACGACAACACATGTCTTATTAGGTGCAACAGGCGAATAATTCATCTCAATCCGAATCTGCAGGGGTCCATCTAAGGGTGAGCGTTACTTTCTTTTCGCCCGCACCGTTCAACTCATACTGAGTCAACATTAGGGAGGAACAAGATATGCTAGCCTCACTATCACGATCACATTTCCCATCTGGTTGCTGTGTTTCCGCTCAAGTGCACACGATGAGACACGCTGACCTAGGTGATTCGATGCGACCCACCTTGAGTCAGTCATTGAATGGGTGGTTCTCCTGCGCATATGTATGCTACCTCCCAGCATCGGTATTAGTCCTCATCAATCTATTAGTAATTGAGTTCTCTGCGATATTTATGGACAGTCTATACACGCGTGAATGTTGAAATCAGATGACAGTAATTGATTAGAGCCGCCACAACGTCTGCTGCATTGAGAGTATGCTTCTAATAGGGCGTCGCAGAAGCCGACTTTGGCGAGGGCGCTGACATATCGATGTTCATTCCCTGCACTGGGGGTAAAAGCAAATGGACCTACATATCGACCATGCCCTTATCGGGACCATTGTCATGCTGTATGATGTCGAGGCTAATGTAGTAGAGTACACAACCAGTCTATTTTCCAGGGCTGGCTCAGGGGATGTTCAGTTTCGACCATACCTGATGCATGTACAGACATAGGATGATGATGGAGAACAAATTCAGGTGTTTCTAGTACATAGCGATAGTATTCCTGGCGGGCCTGCACTCATGACAATACGTCGCAAAAGGTGGAGGACACGCCGTATATGGAAGGGAAGAACAGACAACTCACATTTTCATCATCATCGCCCCCATGTCCTGTATGCTCCCACGAGCGCTCTGATCGCGGGTGCTTAATGGCTCGGGTACATGCAATCCCCTCGGTGATATCTGGCATCTGCGAGTTGACCCCGCTGGCCGCAGGAATCAGATGCAGCATCGTTGATATTAGTGAACGGATCTAAGTGACTGGTATTCACGTCGAGCGAAGAGCGACATAAATCGGCATGGCGGGGGCACGAAGACGCCTTGGAGATTTGTGATGCCGGATTGCGAGAAATCGGTGGTTTGGTGTGTAGACACATGGACGAATGTCTATGCCTGCTATGTTCTTCTTTTCCCTGAGTTAAGTACAAAGCCCTTTTACAGCACTGCTACACATAGATACCCATTTCATAATCCAGAGCTCCAAGTGAATATACTGTCCTCTTGTCTCTTGCCCTCTTATCGCGGGCACATGACCCGGCGAGACACTCGATCGACCAGCAACCAACGATAACGTCGATGTGCTTGCACAATCCTTTTAAGAGATAGATTAGTATTCTGCATGTTGTCACCCCATGCATGGGGTGTGCAAGGTATGTGGGCACATACCTTAATGGAACTCCAGGGCTCCAGCCATCATAGAGACTTTTAATGACAGATGCTACCAACTCACCACAACGTGCAGCTGACAACCAGTTTCCCAGACTGGTGTTTTCGTAGGAATGCACGACACTTGGAGAGGGCAAGAAACGGCCTTTGAAAATCGGATGTTGTACTTGAGATGACGGTCCTGAATGGGATCGTAAGCGCCCTTCCCTGCACTATCTGGTTTTATGAAATTGCCCTGTCAAGCCTGTCCCACTTGAGAGGTGAAGATAACGTCACGTGGTCTGGATATCCAGATAACGAGCGTTAGTTTCCTGTCTGCGTTAGCATCTCAACTGAGCAGCAGACAAAACAGGGACCACCTTGTCATAGACTTTGAAACAGGGAAGGGGGATATATCTATAAAGTTACGAGGAGCGGCACGCGGGAACGGAACTAGCGAAGAAAGGCTCAGTCGTTGCGGGGCAAACGGACTAGTATATTACCTAGCGAAGAAAGGCTACATACATCATAAGTATGGTAATGGTACGGTAGCATAAGACGATACTCACCTTAGTCGTTGCGAGACAAACGGACTGAGGTGGTTGGTAGCGAATCGGAAACTAAATATACATGTGGTGCCACTTGAAGGTATAAAGGAATAAAGCAAGTTTACAAAGGCTGAAAGGAAACAACAAAGGGGATAAAGGAAAACAAAAAGGTACCATATCAAAAATAGAGCGACGAATGCTAGGCGAGTCCGACGCGTGGCTGCGCGCATGGTTGTCCATTCCGACAATATCAGTTTTGCGAATGTGGACTGCCGAAGAGTTGTCCGTCGTCCGTGCAGTGCCGGGATCTCTACATTCTATATTGTCCGCACGAGGCTGCATAGTATGTGTATCTTGAGGCTCCTGAGGAGTGTGGATTGGATAGTTCAATAGTGATGCGAAGGAGGGGACAGCAGGATAACTATTGCCTACATTCTATGTCGCGTATACCCGGTGTCGGAACAACCTGTTTCCGTCTCCGGGGCAGCATGTCCTTTTCGCCTGCTGCTCGGAGTGGGCACAGCAATGTCCGATGTCTTGCCCACGTGCTTCCTTGCTTGGACGAGTCGTTCTTGGGCTGATTAAATGCCAGCACCTGCTTCCTGCATACTCGACTGATTGCTCGTTTATACCCGGCTCATCTACTCTTATTATTTCAGGACTTATTAGTCCTTCATGTAGCTCGTGTTCTCGCTTCCTCATCTTCCCTCCACGTTGGCCTACTCTTGACACCTGGTCACCCATTCCGTGGATGGACGGATAGACAACGCCAGTGTCTGGGCCCACTTGCGGATCATGCAAACTACCATCCTCTTGCTCGACCTCAATCAGATACAGTCCTAAACTGAGTCTAGCATCTCTCCTTGCCGTCGAAAACTGCTTCACGACACCATCAAACAACGAGGCTGGCCTTGGCGAGCTTGGGGACGTAGAGGATCTGTCGTGCTGCGAGAAGTGCGCGCTCCCGAGGCTACATGTTTTTTTTGCCTTCTCCAAATTTAGTATGCGTTAAAACAAAAACATCAGTCTGGGAGTCTGGTTATCAGTATCACGCTCTAAGTGAGTTGGTCGCAACTTACGAGTCCGCTGGACCCCAGGCCACATGGGCATCCCAGGCAACGAAGAAGCAGACGAAGAAGCAAAGAAAGCGGCACAGGGCGACAGCAGTGAACCTCGCCTGCTTCCCCGTCCACTCCGAATCTCACGTGGTATACCCCGCACCCTCCCGACCAGCAAATCGGCACGGAAACAAACGTTCAACAAAGAGCTAAAAACTCTAAATAAGACCATGTTCCTTTCCTCCCCGCGCAAAGGCCTAGCTCACGCAATCGACTCTTCCCTCCCCTCAGATGCATTCCTCAAACTAATAGACGGCATCCCGAAACGCCACGCATCCATCATCTTTCAACTCCGCAGCGGACACGTCAGCCTCAACAGCCACCTCTACCGCATCGGTAAAGAGCCAAGTCCCCAATGCCCCAAATGCAACCGCAGCCGAGAAACCGTTCTACACTACCTACTGGACTGCCCGGCTTACGCCACCGAGAGACACCGCCTCCGAAGAAAACTCGGGCAGAAAGCGACAAAAATACGCAACCTGCTAAGTGACATCTCGTGCATAGCAGACACGCTACGATACATCCACTCAACGGGCCGTTTTCACAGAACACACGGAGACTTGACACCACCACCACAACCAGCAGCCAACCCCCACTAGCCATGAGGAACCAGAGACACTCCTGCGCCCCCGGCACCACACGGATGCCCCCCTCGGCCTAGCGCAAGCCACCCAGCCCCACCCTACATCATAGGAGAGGCAGATGAAGGAGAGCGGAAATGCAGATCGGATACACCACAAGTATGTAGTATACAAAGGATGTAAATGTCTACCAAGGGGCAACGCCCCAAAGGACAATAAACACGGTAAAAAAAAAAAAAAAAAAAAGTGAGTTGGTATGTCGGACGGTGATCGAGCTCAACCGACTATTATTTGATAATCGGTTATATCATAGCATGTCGGTCAATTTCTGTCGATAGCCTCCACAGTCCAAACACGGGGTTTGTGTGCTCACAAATGTGCCGTTTGGGAGTTGTCACTCGATCCGATCTGGTGACTCCGTTGGCCAATAGACGTGTGCCTGGGTGAACCGTATAAGATGGCTGGGTGCGACTGCCATCGTTTGCTCCACCACCACTCCCTTATTCCTCCCTTGATTTCGTAAACAGTTTGTGGGTGATCCTTCATAATACATCTGAATGGCAATTCCTCACCACTGTCGAATTACAGACAAGATGCAATTCACGCGCCCCTTGCTCCTGACCTTTTGGGCTTGTGCCCTAGCACTCGTTGCGGACAAAGCGTCTGCACTTCCTCAAGATTCTGAAGGCTCGCCTACTCCGGGTGAGGGTTTGGTTCCCTTTGTGTTTGATAATCTCTCTCACCCAATTGCTTATTTGTGGGCTGTTAGATGGATGTGGTTTTAGGTGCTTATTTGTGGGCCATTAGATGGATGTGGTTTGGCGGTATGTCTCCAAGCATCTGTGCTGGAGGTAAACAGTCCTGAATATCCTCGGTTTTCTAGCCTTGTGAATGGCCTTACTAGGCAATGTACAAAGTATTTGAGATGGATTCTACTCAGTTATCTACAACCAACCATAACATGTTCAATTGCCCCCTTTCTATTTTTTTTTTCTTCTTTTTAACTGTGTTCATCCCTCCTTGAAGCGACATGAGCACTCTGTAAGCCCCATTGGTATACTATGGAAAGCCTAATGGCCGCGCTCATGTCGGGTGTTTGAAAAAGGTAATAATGAAGAATGGACACCAAACACTACTACAGGGGGGAAATTATGTGAATTCATTGTAGCTTTAATGGCCAAAGTCTTGATGCACTGTAGTATGAATGGCTGAGGCCCTGTTTGACTGCCAGCCAAAGTACATTGGGAAAAAAAAAAAATCTTTCATGTGACCTAGTGAATGAGTATTACAATGTCATTGCAACCTTGTCCTCCTCTTCTGACTTGGCCTCATCAGATGTGAATCCATCAACCCATACAGCTGGCCCTGCATCAATGTCATTCTCATCACTCTCATCATTATCATGAATGAACACATCAAAGTCACCACCTTATTAGATACTGTTGATCAGTGTATATAGGTTCACTGAATTTATAACTGACCTGGTCCCATCCCATTTTCCATCTCCCCAAAATAACCTGATCACTCATGTAAATCCTGCAAGCCCTCAATGAGGGGGATGTCAACATTGCCATCACCCTCACTGTCATCAATTGCATGAAGAACTGCTGGGGTCTCCTCATGTAGCTGTAACATGCTGAAAATCTGCAAATACAGTACACTATCTTGTAGTGCATGAGGTCTTCATGCATAAAATGTCTTGATGCATGGTGGGACTTGGCGACCAAGCTTGTCCCTGCTTATTTATGCACAAAATGTTGTAACAGATCATGCATGAGAATTATGGGGGGTTATGCATGATCATATTAGGTGGTGTGTAAGGAAAGGGTCAACTGGGTACCTTTTGCAGGGTCCAAGACATGAAAATTCAGCCCGAGAGGAATGTTGAACTTAGTACCATGCCACCAGATGTTGAGCAGAAGGTCTGAAAGCCTCACCCTGAACACAAGCCATACAATCAGGTGCTCAAAGTACCAAAGGCTTAGAGGCCTACTCCAAAGACAGCAGCAATCCCACAATCAAATGGTGTGCATAATAATCTCACCCTCAATGACTGGCTTGCCATCATTGCCTATTTCGATAGTCATCAACCCATCTCACAAGATGAGGTTGTCAAACACTTCACAAATAGAAAAGAAGGTGCCCTAATCTTCAACATCAGGAAAAAAGACATGTCCAATATTGTCTGATGTAGTCTATGTTGAAGCTGTTGTACCTGTCAGCTTCCCCCTTATACATAGTTCAATGTAGTGCAGAAGTTGATCAATTTTTCTACATAGACTATATACTCTCTAACTATGTAGTGCTATATATTTAGCATTTGTGTTGGAATACTACATAGTAGCATATAGCATGCAGGGACAACTTAACAAAACAATGGGGCCCAATGGTGCATGACATGGACAACATAGCATTTAGTCAGGGTGCTACAAACTGCTATCAAACATTCTCAGTTCCTTCAACCTCATCCTTTTCCACAGCCCACTCCATATCCTCATCCGAACCATCACCATATTCATCTACTGTATTCATATCATCACCATCTTTGACATCGACTCCACTGTTGGGACTGTCAGCATCAGAATTGTCAGCATTGTCACTGTCAGTGTTATTGATAATCTCCATCGGGGTTTCTTCTCCCATATCACCAGTAATGCTTTCTTCGGATTCACAGATAGCATTGGCTAGCAAGGAGGTAGGCATTGCTTTCTTATCCTTCTTGTCTCTGAAATCCATGACCCCTGCATGGACGCTGGAGTGAACTAGTTAGCAAGTCACATAAATACAGCTAACAACATACCACCCATTCTTGAATATGTCCTTCAACAACTTCTGGAGTTGTTTGTTGCTCGAACTGGTGAGATCCTCAAACTTGTTGAGGGAGGCAAGATGGCCCTTGTATATGCTGAGGTAGTCTTCTTCCTTGAATGACACTGCTTCTCGAGTTCCAGAGGCCCACTTGTCAATCACACATTCAATCTGTCACACACATTAGCCTACTGATAATGAGATCTAACAACACTTATAGCAATGAGTGCAAGCGCAAATCCAACACAGGGAAAGGGGTTATAGTCACTAGGCAAGACTACACCATGGTCATTTTTATTTTTAAATAGAACCTCGTTGATAACTTGCTGTATGGCGGGGTGTGTATAGAGGCCTCTATGGTCATTGGTTGTGGCACCACAAATCTAGACAGGACATGAGTATACCCACAGGCTGCAAGAGTAGGAGTCTAACATATGTGAAAGGCAAATGCTGCATGCTCCTTCAGCTTGCCAACGAGCATATGGTTCTTTTCTATAATATGCTTGTTTGCACTTGTTTCAAACCTGTACAAGGACTTGACCACCCCGCACACCTTGGTCTTGAATTGGCCTCGAATATGGCACATATGATGGGTGATCTATTACATTAGTGAGTATAGTAGAACGGGTGGTGTGATCACCCACCAATTTGATTAGCTTTGGGTCATGCTTGATTGTGATGCATGGTGGCAGCAGGCATACCACCATGCAGTCTCTGCACAGCCTTGTTCTTTGACCAAGCTAGGGAATGGGTCACCTGTCAGTAACATTGCACAATATAATACGATTGCAGTCTGGAGGATTGCTTGAGTGGCTGTGTCTAGACAACTGCGTGGGTATACCCTGGGGTATCTGAGCTCATACCCATACCCATACCCACCATGGGTATGTACCTACCACCATGGGTATGGGTTAAGTCATGGGTCAGCAAAATTGGACCCTGGACATACCTACACCCATACTCAGTGGGTCATACCCATGGGTATCTATATTAAAGTGTGATCAAAACAGATCAATCAACTAAAGTATGATACTATCCCAGCCATCCTCCAAAACCTCTTCATCTCCCTCAACATCCTGAAGAGCAGTCATCACTGATACATCTTCTGTTTTGATGAGATTGAGTGAGCTCCAAGCTCCCAAGCATAGGAGTGCACAAATAGTCTGGACTGAAAGGTGAGAATGCATGTGTGAGACAATAAGACAGCCACAACTGAACAAGCATTCCATATCTATAGACATAGCTG
>JBBPMH010000724.1:0-17710 GCA_038090235.1 Pulveroboletus ravenelii
CTGGCCTAAGCCTTGTTGGAGTTTGATAGGAGTGCTCAGAGGACTCTGGAGTTGTAGTCTTTGACAAGAAAAATTGAGACTATAATACTGAAAGGAATCTTAAAGTTCATCCTTCAAAATTTGAAGGTATAAATCCCCATACATCCTACCATCAATCTTGGTGGCATATCTAATGCCCTTCCAAGCCATACAGCCCCATATCATTAAAGATTCTTCCCCAAATTTAAGTGTTCCCTCTACCAACCTATCATTAAGCCTCTTTTCTGGCTTTTTCCACACCTGTTTGCACCCATCTGACCCTAGGTGATTAATTTTGGTCTCATCAGACCATACCACCTTCTTTTAGTCCTCTAAAGTCCAATTCTTGTGAGCATAAGCAAAGTCTAGTCTTGCTTTGTGATATTTTGCAGAAAGAATAGGTTTGACCACTGCATTCATACCAGTGTTAATGGACTGTATTTGGATTGAGGGGCTAATTAATGATTCCAGTAAGATTTTTGGTCACCTAAACAGCATTTTTGGCCTTGTGAGAGGAAATAAAATAAATAGCATGATGAATATTTGCAGGGGAAAGCTTGGATGGACAACCACCAATAGACTTTTGCAGGTGAGAATGCTCCTTGGAATAAAGTCTAGAGATAGTAGAGAGGTAGAGACCAGTGGTGGAGGCAATGGAGGAAGCAGAATGATCAGAATCAAGCATGATCAGGATGTTATTCTTTTAAGTAGGAGTAATAGATCTCATGATAATAAAGGTTGGGAATAAGGTTGGGAATAAAGAGGTCTGTGAACTTTTTCAAACTTGGACATAATTTTTATATGTGTATCTTTGTTTGTAGGATCAAACAAACACAAATATTCCTATATTTAACTTAGATTTCACCATTAAAGCTGAAAGTGAATAAATCCTTGCAATGGTATAGCCATTTTACAATTGACATATCTCCACAATGCCTGGGCCAAATCACATGAACCAAGGCCCAATTTGTAGTTATTAGTCAGCACTACATTCCAGCCCACCAAAGCTAAGTAGTATTCCTATGCCCTCTAGTGCTATATCACACTTAGTACTAAATGGCCAAATATTGCAAGGGTTTTTTTACTCATTGTATATCCTACCATTTCACCTCAATTCTTTCTCACAACTTATGAATCCTATTAGAAGGGTTTTCATACCCTGCAAGTCTTTTTTTGAGATAACCCCAGAGATGTTCAATAGGGTTCAGATCAGAAGACCATGCAGGCCAAGCCATAGTTCTGAATTCTTGCTTCTCTAGCCAGTTCTTGACCTTTCTGTAGATGTGCTTATGGTTATTATTTTACTGAAAGATAATGTCAGAAGGATTGAGACTATGATTCTGCAGGGTATTCAGCAGGTCATCCTTTAAAATTTGAAGGTATAGGTCCCCATTTATTCTACTATTAATCTTAGTAGCATGTCTAGCTCCATTTCAAGTTATATACCCCCATGTCATTAGAGAACCTCTCTCAAACTTGAGGATTCCATTTACCAGTCTATTACTAAGCCCCTCATCTGCCCTTTTCCATGCCCATTTATGCCTATCTAATTCTAGGCAATTGATTTTAGTCTTATTAAACCATATTATTTTCTTCTAGTCCTCCATAGTCCAATTCTTGTGAGTATAGATAAAGTTCAAGTGAGTCTTACAATACCTAGCTAAAAGAAAGGAATATTTAAACTTGATCACAGCCTTCATACCAGCTTTCTTCAAGTGGAGATAAACAATACTAGAAAAGAGGGATTGGTTGATAATGTTGGTAAGGGCTTTAATTACTTGGACAGCATTTTCAGCCTTACTAGAAGTAATAAGATGTTGAACATAACACATATTGATAGAGAAAAGCTTAGAAGAATGACTCCCAATAGCTTTGGAAAGGGAAAAACACTCTTTAGAGTGAAGTTTGAATATGGCAGAAGGGCTAACACCAGTTTTTTTGGCAATAGCTTCACCAGAGTGGCTAGCATCAAGCAAGGAGAGGATAGTGCTTTGTTAAGAGAAAGGAATCTAACCATGATAGTGATTGAGAATTAAGAAGTGTGTGAACTTTTTTAAACTCAGGAGCTAACCCATTGCCATTCTTGGATTGAATTCTTTGAATAGCAAATAAGCAGTTTTTGTGATGTTGCTTAGCATCACCCATGAGTGGGTCCAACCTTCTAGCTCTTTTACATCTTGCTGAGGATGGGGCCACAGCCAATTGTAAATTTCATAAACTTGAATGCTTATTCAGGTTTTCAATATTTTCTTGAATGAACGACTTGCAAGGCAGATAAAAACTCAATGTGCTCAAACTGTAAAACAAGAAACTAGGCAAGATAGAATGAGGGTAGTGGTAACAATGACTAGCAAATGGTGGTGGTGATGATAACCAACAACTGCAGTTTACCTTTGCAAGAGGGGTGGTGATGATTACCAGTGATAAAACTTTTTCCTGTGAAATGACAGTGGAAGCCTACACACAGACAGAACAATGCTAGCACTCATTTGTGATATGGCAGTGAGGCCAACACAATGGGCATCACAATAACAAGACTTGGCTAAAGGCAGACTCCAATTTCAATGGACATGGCCAAATAGTGGAAATGAGCAGAGACTGTGCTCAGGGTAATGACAATGATATAGGGAGACTTGGAGGCTCCAACCCACATGTGTAACAGCAGCAACAAAGGAGGGAAACTAGCAGGAGGCTAAATGCACTGCCAGGCAGAGAATGATGGAAGTGAAAGAGAGGCCAAATGGCAATGAAGCTTAGGTAAGGGGAAGGTGGGAAGGAAAATGACAAGGGGCCTCAACTATACCCGATGTCAAGGAGGAGATACTTGGAATTATATCAGGGATCAATCTCCAGTGACTCAAAGTGAGCAACCAAAGAAAGCCTGTGATGACTAATGTCTTGTGAGGACAAGAGCCAAAGGATAAGAATTCCAAGTATAAGTAGGTACATCCTATGAATACTGGTTAAATACTACTATACACATGTCTATACCCTAAACCCATGAGAAACCCTATAACAATAAAAGATAACAGAAATAAAAGAAAAGCATAGGAATGGAAAGGAAGCATAATAGACCATGAACCAACCCTAAGCCCAAAATAAGCCCTGCACCCTAGAATGGAGTGATGTAGGTATAACATAGCAATGACACAATGCTGACCAAAGCTATGATGTCACAGGGAGTGGTCTGGACCAGGAACAGAATGAAGTATAGATAAGATAAAGGGAAAAATGAACATAAGATAAGGAAAAGGAATAGGGGCATAGGCTGAGAAATCTATATCCTGACACATACTTCCTGTTTTGGAGTTGGTCAGAGTTAGTGCTTGCACCTCCACCCATGTTATACATATACAGTGAGTGAAAAAACCCTTGCAATATTTGGCCATTTTGTACTAAGTGTGATATAGCACTAGAGGGCATGGGAATCCCACTTAGCTTTGGTGGGCTGGAATGTTGTGCTGACTAATGGCTACAAAATTGTCATTGGGTCATGTGATTCAGCCCAGGCACTGTGGAGATATGTCAATTGTAAAATGGCTATACCATTGCAAGGGTTTATTCACTTTCAGTTTTGAAAGTGAAATCTAAGTTAAATATAGGAATATTTGTGTTTGTTTGATCCTATAAACAAAGATACCCATATAAAAATTATGTCTGAGTTTGAAAAAGTTCACAGACCTCTTTATTCCCAACCTTTATCATCATGAGATCTATTACTCCTACTCAAAAGAATACTATCTTGACCATGCTTGATTCTGGTTATTCTGCTTTCTCTATTGCCTTCACCACTGGTCCCCACCTCTCTACTATCTCTAGGCTTCATTCCAAGGAGTGTTCTCACCTGCAAAAGTCCATTGGTGGTTGTCCATCCAAGCTTTCTCCTGCCAATATTTGTCATGCTATTCATCTTATCTCCTCTCATAAGGCTGAAAATGCTGTTCAGGTGACAAAAACTCTTACTGGAATCATTAATCAGCCCCTCAATCCAAATACAGTCTGTCAACACTTGAAAAAGACTGGTATGAAGGCAGTAGTCAAGTGAAAACAATCTATTCTTTTTGCAAAACTTCACAAAGCAAAACTAGACTTTGCTTATGCTTACAAGGATTGGACTTTGGAGGACTGGAAGAAGGTGATATGGTCTGATAAGACCAAAATTAATCATCTAGGGTCAGATGGGCACAAATGGGTATGAAAAAAGCCAGGAGAGAGGCTTAGTGATAGGCTGGTAGAGGAAATACTCAAATTTAGGGGAGAATCTCTGATGATATAGGGCTGTACGGCTTGGAAGGGCACTGGATATGCCACCAAGATTGATGGTAGGATGGATGGGGACCTATACCTTCAAATTTTGAAGGATGAACTTCAAGATTCCTTTGAATATTATCATCTCAATCCTTTTAATATTATCTTTCAATAAGATAATAACCCCAAGCACACCTGTAAAAAGGTCAAGGAATGACTAGATGAACAGGAGTTTGAAACTATGGTATGGCCAGCACAGTTCCCAGTCCTTAATCCCATAGAACATATCTGGGGTTATCTGAAAAAGAGGCTTGTAGAGTATGAACACCCCCCAAAAGGAATATTGGAATTATAGAAGAGGGTGAAGGTGGAGTGAAACAAGATACCAGCTGCAGAGTGTCAGAAGTTGATTGAAAGCATGCCTAGGAGGGTTGAGGCAGTGCTTAAATCAAAAGGAAGCTATACCAAATACTAATCTTTCTAAAATACTCTTCTGCTTTCAAAAGTGAATAAACTCTTACAATGGTATAGCCATTTTACAATTGACATGTCTCCACAGTTCCTGGGCTACATCACATGACCCAAGGCCTGATTTGTAGCCATTAGTCAGCGCTACATCCTGGCCCACCAGGGCTAAGCAGGATTCCCATGCCCTCTAGTGCTACATCACACTTAGTATAAAATGGCCAAACATTGCAAGGGTTTTTTCACTCACTGTATGTAGCACCTGGGGAGTGTCAGAAATTGATTGAAAGCATGCCTAGAAGAGTTCAGGCAGTGCTTAGAGCAAAAGGAGGAGGCTATACAAAGCACTGATAATATCCAAATATCCTTCTCAATTCAAAAGTGCAAAAACCCTTTCTATGATATTGCTATTTCAAATGAATTATATCTTCACTGTATGTAAACCAAATTCCCATACTGTTTGGTGATATGCTTTATGCACCATATTGAGAGTTAGTATAGAAAAGGTTTTTAAAGTCACTGTAAAAGATATTTATCTGCTGGAAGGCATAGGTGGGCAGGAATCTGTTCCTGATCATAGAAGGTGTGGAAAGCTGTGATGACTCTCCTGTACTTTCTTAGTATGAAGCCTGCCCAAGTATTATCAATGGCCAGGTGAAAATATGCTAATATATTGTGGGACAGAGAAGGAGAAACCACAGAAACCATGTAAGAAGAGACAAGAAAAGAGGAAAAGGTGAAACAGTGCAATTGGATTGAGTCCCCAAAATAACTACACTGAACTAATAAACAACCTTAGATAGAAGGGCAGAGATGGGAGGTAATTGGAACAAGCAAGGGCAGAAGGGAAGAAATCACATGAGATACAATCAGACAGGTTATTAACCAATATAACTCACTTAACTAATAGTCAAATATTATAGTTACAGAAGTTCATCACAATGCATTATAGAATCTCATTCTGAACTAAACCCTGGAAATGGTCCATTCTCAGAGTACTAACAATGCCCTGATTGTTTGAATAAAAAACCACATAACAGTTATGAAAACCCACATGAATAAGAGACTGGAGGCAAAAATCCACCATAACCATTTTTTCCCAACTAATGTCCCAGCTATCTAAAATCCTAACCCTCTGGATGATGTCAAGCTAGCCAATGGCTATCAAAGAGAAAATCAATGCCAGAGAATGATGAGCAATCTACAAAGACAGAGTGTGGGAGAAGAACTGAAGAGGTAGTAATGAAACACTCACACCAATGAGCATTCAGAGATTCCTCCACCATGTGATGTCTGCCAGGACTGGTGAGGGAAGGTGGTGATAGACAAAGAGGTTGCTCACACTGTGGAAGGAGGTAAATTTGTATAAGGAGGGAAGATAATGCAGAATACTCAGTAAGTCACTAAGTAGTCTAAGGTAACTACTGGTGTGTAGTGTTACCATGGCCCAGCCCAAAAGCCCTCAGCTGGCTAAGCCTAGCTCCAAAAATCCTTGCCAGGCCAGGCCATGCTAGGGACTTGGTGGGGCTTAGGGCCTGGCTTGGGAATTTAAGAGGCCATGAGCTGGAGCAGGCCAAGCCCCAGAAGCCCTGAAGCTGTGGGTCAAACCTTGCTGACAATGGCCAATGCCTATTGCCTGCTGTGACCATGACAACAACCATCCAGCCAAACCATGTCGTCTTTGGTTTGGGCATGGCAGGGGGTTATGCACAATACATACCTGGTATTGGGGCAAGGCCTTAGAACATTGTGGTTCAAGGTAAAGACTCTATTCAAACTCAGACTTTAACTGAGTTTGTATGTAGTGACATGTGATGTGTGAACTACTTCCTAAATACAGTAATCTACATTCAACACTCCCCCTTGTCTAGTGTACAATAGTATACTTCAGACATAGAGTGGCATGTGCATTGCTCAATCATTGAAAGGCAAGATTAATGAACTCCAAACCAAGTTGGGATCTGAATTTCTCAAACTTGACATGTCTGAGGTTCTTTGTGAATATATCTGCAGGATTGTCATCCCCTGGGATATAAAAGAGTTCTACTTGTTTGAAAGTCATCACTGCATTGCATACATAGTGGTACTTGATGAGGATATGCTTGGATCACTTTTCAGTGACTGGATTTTCTGCTATAAAGAGGGATCCTTGATTGTTACCACAGATGGAAATAGGAGACAAGTTGTAACCTAGTTCCTCAAACATCTGTTTGATCCATACAGCCTGGCAAGTACAATCACTCAAGGCCATATACTCAGCTTCTATAGAAGAGAGTGCTGTGGTTTTTTGTAAGTGAGAATTCTACAAGAAAACTCCATTCACTAATTTCAGGTAATAACCTGTTTGTGAGTGACCAGTGATTTTATCTTGACCCCAGTCAGAGTCAGTGCAGGCTAGAATGCCTTTATCTGATTTCCCATCATATGCTAGTGAGTAATCACTAGTGCCCAATAAATATTGGCAGATGTACAGAGCTTTATCTAAATGCTCTTGAGAGGGATTTGCTGACTGGTGGGCCATTTATGTGACAGCATAAGAGATGTCAGGCCTAGTACCAATCATAAGATATAGTAATGATCCTATTACAGTCTGGAATTGTGTACATAACACTGGGTTGACTGAATCATTATTCTTCTCTGGGTAATATCCCTGAGGAAGGGGGTATGAGCTGGCTTTGTGTTGATCATTTCACACTGCTCAAGTACTTTGTCAAGGTAATTCCACTGGTCTATTAGAATGCAGTGACCATCTCAACATATGTTCATTTGAAGGAATTCATGAGGTTCCCTGAGATCTCAACATTCCCACTTTTTCATAAAAGTGTCCTTGAGTTTGTTTACAAGAATCTTTGAGGGCCTGCAGAATAATGCATTGTTGACATAGATTATTGTGAGTACTATATCTTTTCCTTGCTGGTAGACAAATAAGTTGGCATTAGTTTTGAGCTGCTTGAATCCAAGTTTACTTATAGATTTGTCTAGGGTGCACCACCAAGTGAGCCCAGCTTGTTTAAGGCCATAGATAGCTTGTAGTAGCTTTAGCACCTTGCCTTTTAAGTAGGGAGGCATGAACCCTTCTGGGAACTCCATATATAGTTTTTTTTCCAGAATGCCATATAGATAGGCTGATCGGACATCAAGTCCTGTAATATACCACTTTTGTAAAGCAACAAGGGCAAGCATGCATTGCATCATTTCAAATTGCACAACAGGCAAGAATACTTGGTCATAGTTTATGCCCTCAACTTGTGAGAATCCTTTAGCTATAAGGTGAGCATGTTTTCGACTGTCTGTTTTTACATCAAAGACCCATCAGTTCTTGATAACCCTTCCGATAGTACATTGGTCAACTATTTCCCAAATCTTGCATTCTTAGCTCAGTATTGCAGGCCTTCCACCAGAGCTCTTGCTTTGCAGGTGGTAATTTGGAAATGTCCTTATAGGACCATTCCCTGTAATTGGGAGAATTCCCTGCAGTCATGTATGGTATAGCATGAGCACACAGGAAATTTACTAACACATCTCCCCCTTCATGGGTGAGATAGTCCACATCTTCTTCAGAAGGTGTAGGAGATGAAGGTAGTCCACCCAGGATAGGCAGTGTATCAGGAGTGGGAGCAGGTGGATCACCAACCAACTTTCACCAGGTAGATTCCTTCTCAACATCTTTTACCTATTGGAGCAGATGTTTATTCTCTCCATAAATATTGCCAGGCTGAGTAGGAGCTTGGCAAACTCACTCAGAGCATCTTGGCCATGGGAGTGGAGCTGGAGGAGCTCTAGGAGCACAAGAAGGTGACACAGGGAGTGGTGATGGTGTAGGTTCCCTAGCAGGCAAGAGGGGTCACTCACACTCAGGAGCAGGAATAGGAGCCTTGAGTGTATCATCCCACTTGGAAGAATCAGAGTCAGAGTGTTCAGACTCATGAGAAGGGTGTGTTTTACAAGGAGGGTGTGTTACTGGTCTATGAGGTTTTGCTACAAAACAGCAAGGGAAAAGGTGCTCATCAAATATAGCATGTGCAGATATATGGAGCATGTTATTTAGGCATATGAAAAGATGATTATTCATAGAACCAGGGGTAACATCTAAGTACAACATAAGTTGGGACTTGGGTTGCAGTTTCCCCTTTCAAGTTTCATTAGGGAGATAGACATAAGCACCACATCCAAAAACATGCAGATGAGAAATAGATGGTTTCTCCCCCTGAAGTAGTTCATGGGAGGTGTACCAATTCAATCTGTTCATTGGCATGATATTGTATATATGGGTAGCATGTACATAGTAATGTGAATTCCCAGTATAAAGACACATTACCTGTGCTTTATCCATCAATGTGCAAATTAATCACTTAGCATGTCCATTCTGCTGGTGTGTATAAGGGGCTGACTGACATATGAGGATTCCTAGATCCTTCAAGTACTCTCTGAATGTCTTCAATGTAAATTCACCTCCAGCATCAGGTTTAAAGCCCTTTATCTGGGCATTGTACTGATTTTTCACAAAGGTAAAGAATTGTTTTGTGGCTTTAAGGGCCTGATTATCATAAGCAGGTAACCCATGCCCTTGATGTATAGTCATCATAAAAGACAATGGCATATTTATCCTTATGGTACAATTCCATCTCAAATGATTTGAGGTCTGAGTGTATCAACTCAAACGGCATAGTAGCTCTTGGCTCAGTATGAGGGAATAACCTGTTAGATTGTTTACCTAATTGGAATCCAGGGCAGATCTTTTTCTTCTTGGGGATTTCTATATCTGGGAAATCTTTCAAGTGTTTTTGTGCAGCACTTAGTACATCTTTTGAGGGATTTCCAAGGCAGCAATGAAGCAGATTATAATCCACAGTAGCCATGACTTGTTTGGTTTCCAGCTTAACTGTTGGTGCATTCATCCAGAATATGGTATCAGCTCCATGTGAATGAAACAAGAGGATTGTTCTTTTTGAACATTTGTCATAAAAGTCAATGTGACCTGGGCCAGTCATAAGAGTGAGGCACCAGTCTTTGAGCAAAGTGCCCATGGATATCAACTTTAATTGACAGTGAGGCATATAGACTACTAGCAACAATCACAGAGATATACCTTTAAAGTCAATAATAACTGTGCCCTCTCCTAAAATCAGGGCTTTTCCATTTGCAGTTTGCAAGTATCTGGGTTCTGTATACTTAACATATTCCACAAAATCCTTTATGTTATATGTAAAGTGCACAGAGGCACCTGAATCAAGGAGCCACAAGTCTGGTGGCATAGAGTGATCATGCTATCACTGTTTTCCCTTATCTGAGATCTTGTTACAGTCATCACACAAAGTAGATGGCAACACAGGTGGTATTTCCCATTTACTACCTACTACAGATGCAAAGCAGAAAGTATGTATTGCATTCTGTGACAAAAACATTCACTCATCAGTGTCTGAGTGGGATGAGGGAGAAGGTTTGACTGACCAAGTTGCAGAGAAGTATCCAGAGTCCTCCCCATAGATCTCATCAAGGTCATCATCATCCCAAGATGCAGCAGGGGGGCCAATCTGTTGAGGTTCATGCTCTGTTTTCTCTTCCTCTTCTGCCTGGGGGGGCAGTTGAGTGAAGGCAGAGTGACCTGGACTAGCTCTTGCAGCCTAATATCCTGGGAGGTCAAGGAGAAGAGCAGGGTGGTCATCAACATGGTCAAAGTTAGTGATAAAGGGGTAAGAGCCTTCTCCGGCAATGAGCTCAAGTTCCTCACCATCAAAGTTGAAGTAGTGTTCCAGATATTCATCCTGGTAGTTGTCCCCTTCTCTGAGAGAGACCTGGTCTCCTGTGTACATGAGGACATCTTCAGAGACTTCAGTGATATGCTCCTGAAGAGAGCAATGAGAGGTAGAAAGACTGTCTTTCCCAAGGTGGCAGTTAGCCACTGGGTTGAGTGTCCTAACTGTTTCAATGGTGGGTGTAACACTCAAGCAATATGCCAGGGAAATGTCATTGGACATGTGAGGGAAGGCAGGTGGGCCATAATGGGCTGCACCAAAGATGTGCAACAAGATATGAGGATCAGTTATAGTAGAGAAAGTTGGCAAGTCAGCAGGTGACATAATCGTCACAGCTGAGAAAGTGAAGGAGGTCATGGCAGTAGTAGCATTCTTGGCAGCATTTGCTGCCCTTCATCATTCCTGCTTCTCCTTCCCTTGCTTCAATCTCCTGCCATGATGTGACTTTTTATTCTTCTTGTTCCCTGCAGGGTTAGAAGAGTCTCCTCCTTGCTGTTGTTGTGAGAACTGGGAATCTCCCCCCTTTCATTTGACAGTGGAGACTTTATTCACACACTGCTCAGTTTGAGCAGGGTGATGATGAGAGGAAAATTGCTGCCAAGTAGCAGTGACCAGGGTTTCAAGTTCCTGAAGTGTTTTTTCAGAAGGAGAGGTCATATCATCACCAGTTTTTTTGATAGAGGATTGGTTAATGAATTGCAAAAGAACATCAGCATACTTAGGTAACTTAGCTAGCACCATCATTACTTGAATCTTCTGAGGTATCTCATATTTCACCTCAGCAAGTTACACAAACTGGGCATTCAGTTTGGCAAAGGCAGGGGCTGGGTGATTGTTCTCTGGGAACTGAACATCAAGAAGGACCTTAAATTCAGCATAGGCAGAAGCAATGGTTGGTTTAGAATAGGCACTCTCTAGGGCAAGCCAAAGATAATTAGCTTGATCAAAGCTGGCATATCTAGAAAAGATGTGAGACTCCAGTTTGAGACAAATAGACCCAAGGGCCTTGTCATCAAGGTCATCTCAGCAATCCTCCTCAGTGGAGCAATCAACTGTGATCAGGTTGGGGTGCTCTGTATCTCCAAACTCATATTTAGGACATTCTTTTTGAATAGGGAGCCAAAAGCCCTGAGAAAGGAGGTATACCTTCATTTCATTCATTCACCACTGGTAGTTGGTGCCAGTAAGATGATGGATGTCCTTGAAAGATGAGGAAGACATTGTCAAAAATTTATCTGGTAATGGAAAATGTCAGTACTAACCACAATCAATGTACATAAGTAAATGACAGAGAAGGTGGGGGTGAGATATTTGCTTTTCCCTGAACATTTTTCTGAAGAGTTAGACCATTGAAGGTCTACACTTCTTCAAGACAGTTTGGTGTAAAAACATGCAGAACTATCAATGTTCTAGCCCTGTATCTGGTGTGAAAACACACAAGATTGAGCAACCAGGTAGGCCTGAGTTTTCAGCATAAAAATGCACAGAAAAGCTCATATTTTGTTGCTTGTGCATAGAGCACAAAGCAGGGCTCATAACCTATTGAATCCCAGCATAGTATGGCAGGGGATTATGCACAATACATACCTGGTATTGGGGCAAGGCCTTAGAACATTGTGATTCAAGGTAAAGACTCTATTCAAACTCAGACTTTAACCAAGTTTGTATGTAGTGACATGCAATGTGTGAACTACTTCCTAAATACAGTAATCTACGTTCAACAGTTTACACCCCAACCATGTTGTCTACAGCTCAACTGCACCCGCCACACCCCAACCATGTTGTTTACACCCCAATTGCACTATCAACAGCCTAACTGTGTCATTTCCAGCCCAACCATGTCATCTACACCTCAGCCATGTCCTCTATGCCCCAACTGCACCCTCTGCATTCTTTCCAGCCCAACCATGTTGTTTACACCCTAGTTGTGTTGTCTACAGCCCAACTGAGTTGTTTACACCCCAACTACACTGTCTACAGCCTAACCACATCATTTACAGTCCAACTGTGTTATTTAAACCCCAACTGCATTGTCTTTAGCCCAACCATGTTGTTTACAGCTCAACTGCATCATCTATACCCCAGCCATGTTGTTTACAGCCCAACTGAGTCGTTTTCACCCAAACCACATTGTCTACAGCTTAGCTGTGTCATTTACAGCCCAACCACACTGTCTACAGTCCAACCATGTCCTCTACACCCCATTCACATTGTCTACACCCCATTCACATTGTCTACACCCCATCCATTGTCCTCTTTCGATGACACAACCCTTGCACATAGTATTGGAAGACTGAGGATGAGTGGGATGGTTTTTTTATTGCTGAGTAGGTACTTGTACTATGTTTAATATTATCCCTGTTACCCCCTTGTATCAAGCCATGTCCTAGGCCTGAGCCGGGGCTTTTGAGCTGGGCTAGGCTGTCTTTAGGAGCTCAAAGCCCGGCCCAATGGTTTTTCAAGCCATAGGCCTCCTAAGCCAGGCCCGAGCCAGGGCTTTCAGGCCGGGCCGCGGCAACACTACACGGTGCGATGTAAGGTATGCTTATATAAGCTAAATACCAAATAGGGAAATCCGACACTAATATCAGAACCCAAAATCATGCCACTGCTGCTCACATGCCACAAGAGCTCTGGCTGTCACATTTACATAGATCTTTCTCTATATTTTGTCCATAGTCTGAGTACATTAAAACCTATCTCCAATAATTTTTTCAAGTCTGTAGAAGGACAAGAATGTTTGGAAATCTGGTGCACAATAAATCTTGCATTTTATGCTAGATGTGCATCAATAGTAGCATGTTCCAGACTGAGGAAGCAACATGCCACAAGCTCCACAGAACCAGATCATCAGGCATGGCACACAGCCAATGTCAGTAACACAGCTTGCCAAGACAACCGGAAATTTCTCGGCTGACTGCCATCTTGTTGGCATGCACCCGAGGTGATAGGAACTCATGTCGATTAGAAGTCTGATGTCTTGCCAAGGAACTAAGAGCTATGATAAGATGCATGAGGTCATAGGGTGGGCGTGTACACATGAGAAGTGCACCAATCTACAAGGTGACTGATCTAAGGTAATGTATCCGGGAGTCAGGGCATAGTAGTCGTCGTACATGCTGGCATCTCCAATAAGGTTCTCACGACATACGTCCCTGGAGTGGTGTCAAGTAGTGTTTCGCAAGGAAATGGCGAGAGTCACTCACATGCAAACGGTGCCACTCAACCGCCAGTATGCTTTCTGGCTACATGGCTGTTCAACGTATTGCTGCGGGTGAACTGCTCGGGGCAGTTCGGGCACGGATACCTCAATTCGAGGTGTTTTTCTTGCACGTGCCTCGTCACGCTCTCTTTCTTCATGTCAGTGAAGCAATCGACCCAGCAACACTTTAGTATTGCTTTGTCCGGGCCCACGATGCCATGATGGGTGCGCAGATGGTCGGGAAAGTCTTGGCAGTGAATACGCTCGCTACAGATGCCTTGGCTTGTCGCCCAGCCGCAAGTATGGTAGCGGTACTGGGGTTGGGCTGCAATCGGCGCATTGTGCACGAGTCTTTGCATGTCCTGATGCCAACGCGGTCAGCATTATCTTTCGTCAGCCCGGATTGATGATGGCCGTACCGCATCCGTAAAGTCGCGGTTGAAACGATCGTCCTGAAACATGGTGTCTATGGCGCGTAGGAGGACAGTGTCGACTGTAGAGTGAAGTAGGCTCAAATGGCGTTACCGATGCATCATTCGGAGAGGTTCTCTTCATATTTATGTATGCAGAAACTGCCGTGGAGGGCTCTCCAAATCGGCTTGTGAAGGAATGCATGGATGGAGGCCAGGGAAGTACGACATCCATTGGCACCGGAGAGTAACCCGCCAAAGGTGTATGCCAATTCGAGAAAGTATAATGTTGATCAAGGATGAAAATGAATGCCGTGGCTTGTATTCAGTGATAGCGGGATGGCAACGCTGGACTCGTGAAAATCAAAACCGACCGTCGTAGGCGTTACGCCTTGGGAAGCGCCAGCCAAACCATCCAGTGTTCGGAATGTTTGAACCAAGGTGAATGAAGCTATACCATTCCGGATGTCAGGGATGCCGTTGAAAGTGGAACATACGTCCTGGTTTAGAAAGCGTTCACATTACGACGCCACTGGGAAGACCTTGGAGGCGTGGATTATGAGGGCTGGCTGGGCAAAAGAACCATATCGGACGTCAACCGCTCCCGAGTGGATCTAAATACCGGAACATTCGTTGCAGTGCCCTACTAGCTGGCTCCCGCCAGGCAGGTCATTAATATCGTATTTGCTGGCCTCGAACAACAAGACATGACGTTCGGATTGGACTGATTTGACGACCATGTACTGGCAGAATGGCACGCCTTGTGCATCCTACACGTCAAGGAGCGCGTTTGTGCCGCCCGAAGTGACAATAGCAAAGGGACCCTTACCAACGCATCATACCCCACTTTCACCGACCTTTGATCGTATCCCATATTTGCTTCCCTCGACAGTTCTCGGTTAACAAACCATCGGCCGGGTAATGGCAGACGCTTGGCCACCCCTAGGCGATCGATCGCCAGTGATCATGCAAGCAGACCTGCCCGGGATCCCGAAGTCATGAAGAACACGATGTGGATTCGTGGACTCGTACCTTGTTTGATACTTGAAATTCACATAGCACGAGGTATCCATTCTGGTCACATACACGCCAAGCCCTGGAGTGGTCCCCCCGCTCCAAAGTGTGTTTGGGCTTGTGGCTGGCAGGGGGGACTAAAAAAAACTCTGTCCGACATTTTCCCTGTTGAATGAACATTTTTGATGCGGTATGCGACGTGAATTGAAGGCGACGAAAGCACTCTGTCGAAATTGCACGGTCTAAGTTGACTTTAATGTAGCCTGGCCGCAAATGGAGTCCAATACCCGTGCTCCGTCCCGAGCGCTTTGAGTTGGTGGTGGTTATGGTTATGTATTTGGTCTCACAACTACTTTCACTACTATCTAGTAGCTCTGCATTGTCCTTGATACGGGTCATTGAAGATCGGTCTTTGCTCGCAGCATTCAGGGTAATCGTAATGCTATTCGTTCGTCTGCTTCGTAGTGGCTCGTTATAGCCCCAGTGACGGCCCCGGCCTCCACTCAGCTACCGCTCTTGGCTTCCCAAAGTCTCCCATCCAGCCAGACCGCTCCATTTGACCTGCGGGATGTGGAATGCGGACGCACGGCGCGCTCCACCCCTCCAACCCAGCTCCCCGCGGTCCCGCACACAAATCTGGAGTGCCTCCATCACTTTCGCACGTCTTATTTGTCGCTGCGATGGACACATGGCGTACGAAGACTGCGCTTGGACTTGGTGGGTGCCTGCCAACGTAGTCTGAACGCTGCCGCGTCATTTGTGCCTTGGATTGATGCAACGGTGGGGAAAGCGTCCGACAGGAAATTAAATCATGTTCAGCGGCGGAGAACAATGCGCCCAAGTTGTCCTCTCTAGAGGCTGTACCTCGGCCCTTTTGGTCACAATCCTCCGACAACCACCTCCAAGGCCGCCCTGCCTCCACACCAAACGCAAGCTTCTGGGCCACAACCAGCAGCCTTCGCTGCTCGCCGCGGTGTATACGTCTAAAATGCCGTAAGATTAAATCTCGCAGGGGCGACTGCCTAGAGAAACAGGGAGCCAAAACAGTCAAGCCCCGATTCTGCCAGCCGCACACACGTGTAGAAGCTATGGTCTGTTTACCGATGTTTCTTTTCAAACACCTTACACAGCAGTCGTACGTTTACGAGTGATGAAAACATATTCTCTTCTTCTGGAAAAACAAATAGAACCGTACTAATCCATCATATTTCTTCCCAAATCCAACAGCTCGAGGTTGTGTTTATGAGCGAGACGCACATTATGGGGCTGATCAGCGGGACGGTAGCGTACTTGATACGTAACGAGATTTGAATCCTCCGATACTACGTAGAGCGGCCTAACTCCTCCAGTACTGTGCCAAGTCGTGAATCCGATCAAGTACGACCGTAAAGTACGACGTCTCGTTCAACAGCGCCTCAAAGTGTTTGATCGCTTCTTCCTCCGTGAGGTCGAGCCGGAACTTTTCTTGAATCTGCTCGTGTACATCGCGGTGCTTGATATCAGGGATGTTGGCATCAATCATGAGAGCCACTAGGTTCAGAATGAGATTGGCGCTCTTGCGCAGGATGGTAAGTGCTGTGAAGCAGAAATTCTTGAAACGTGCATAGTGCGTGGACTGCGCACCGCCCATGCCATCCACCATCTCTTTACATACTTTGACCGGGGGCGGAAATGGCTTGGGATCACGACCCAAGATGTAACCAAAGTCAACTATGAGTAATACCCATCAGCTGCGCACCACCAGAAAGGTACCCTGAATAATACCATGAAAAAATGTCTAGATGCCAGTCCCCAACACCGAGTAAGTACGTGACGACGCAATAGCCAGCTATACAGCTTGGTAAACGGCTGTTCGAAGACCATGCAACCAAAAACGCACATACCGCAACTACGAACGAATGTGTCAATCACACTCGGCTCCACGCCATACGTGCCCACGCTTCCCTCATCTGGATGGCTTGCACGCAGATAATTAAGTAGCGTCCCATGTTCGCTAACTATTGCCGCTATCGTCTTGCTTGGAATAAACTGAGCCATACCCTGCAACGGTCCAGTGGCCAGGACGTCATATGGTATCAACTTCAAATCCAGATTCTCCTTTCGCAATAACCGGTTCATGAGTGTGAAAAGCTGCAGTGCCAGTTGATCCTGTCGCAACATGGCAGGATATTCCGAGCTGTCCACGCACTGGAAATAGAGCAAGAATGGGAATTGGTTGGATTTGAACACCGAAGACTTCTCAGCGTTGATACCGGTGATCTCAATTCGAGCGTTCAGGGGTAGAGGGAGCGGAGGTATGTTGATCAGGCCGTTCTTCGAGTCGTTGATGAACGAGCGCAGCTTCTCGATCTTCTTCGGTCGAGGGTCCTTTGATGTTCTGATCTCTCTTGCGCGCTTTGCCAACGTCTCGACCATGATTCCTTGCCTTCGCATGAGCTCGCGACGTTCACTGCCACCTTCCGACTGCGGGGTGCATGAATAGCCAGGAGCGGTGAGAAGAGGTATATGCGCACCTCGAGTATCTTACTCAGAAACTTGAACACGACTCTGCCGTACATTTTCGCCACCATTCTATCCTCCAGGGCAACCTCCACCAT
>JBBPMH010000726.1:0-15753 GCA_038090235.1 Pulveroboletus ravenelii
ATTCCGCAGGTAATAGCCACTTGCTATGGGCGGAAACATATACATCAATCACATTTCGATATCCTTGACATAATCCCCAATTTTTACATTCACACTATATCTATTTCACCGTAGCGTGTACACCGCACCGAACACAACAGCGCACACGTCGCCTTTTCGTCGCCGCGCACCTGTCGCGCGTACTTGCCAACCTTGGATTCAGTGCGTCTTTCCGGACGCAACCTTGCGCGCACTCCGTGCGGCGACGCCAAGAGAAGCGATTATGTCAGCACCAAGGCGCCATACGATCATACTCGGGAACACCAGCCAAAGCCTATCCCAAGGACGCCCCAACGGGTCACACATGGGGGGGGGGCACAGGACGAAAGGAAAAAAAGAATGGGGCAAAAGTCGTCAGCGCACACCGCGTATGTGAGACAAGGTGCACACACCCGTTCGGCATTAGCCAGAGCAAGGCGAGTGTGTCCCATGCATTATGCCCAATCGCGCACAAGTTGCAATAGTACTGGACTGCCCAGTAAAGCACCGTCTTGGAAAGCGTCATGATCGCTGCAGCGAACCCGACCAGTGGTGCACCTGGCCAGCTGGACACGTGCGCATAGTAGAGATAGGCGAGATTCATCACCGTCTCCACCACATTGAGAAGGGCTGGTCCGAGGCGTTTGAATAAAGCCAAGATGGGGGATGAAAAAGCTTACACTGTGCGTTGGTGAATCCATTATTTGTTTCAAGCGCCGGTATACCATATATCTGTGCCGTGATATATGAGCAGTGGTTGAAGCTGGCGCTGTCAAGGCAGACCCACATAGTCAATATCCTGGTATAATCCATATGGCTCCCAGATCCAGTGAAGATCTCCCCCGATCATTGAGCGCGGTCTGGGATGTTCCTTGAGGTTGCAACACAGATAACACACAAGGAAAACGGACCTCATAAAACAGTACATCGCATCCCAAATGATGACGGGTGCAGTCACGAGGAACCAGAGTGAGACCCAAGTATAGGTCTTGACGGCCATGGTGTCTGATGCACAGAGAGATGCGAGAAAGAGTCAGCCCTGGAGGGAGCGCGATGGAAAAAAAAAAAAACCAAAAAAAGATATTGTAGGTGGGACGATTCCCATATCAAGCAGCACAAAACACACATACCACATGATTTGGATTTGGGCGGGTCTGCTGGAACGCCGCCGACGGGCTGCCATTCGCGCATCGAAAGGACACGTCTTTGAGATAATGGCGCAGGTTCATCACCACTGAACTGTGTCGCTCTTTCGGGCCCGAACTCGAGCTGTGTGGTGCGAATACAGGTGTCTTCGGGGAGGGCATCCCATTTAGAGAGGTGGGCAGCAGAGAAGATGGGCACGAAGGGAAGCTTGGACATGAGGTACACAAAAGGGACGCTGGTTGCCTTGTCACTCGCCTAGAGTGTCGTTAATAGCAACACGCCGCTTCAGCATGGCTTCTCCGTCGCCCCAAGCATGCCCATATCCAAGATAAAGGGTGAGCAGAAAGGTCACTACGGAGTCGTTGGCTGACCAGGTTAAAATAGTCGTGAGGAAACACCGCAATAATGACAGCGCGATAGCATTCGGCTAATTCATTCCAACAGCCAATTGGTCCCATCGAGCTCGATGGCTTGCCCGTCTGGGCTTCTACAGCGGGAGTAGCATGCCAGTCCCTCCCCGCGTATTGCAGGACCACTCGCAACACAGTCTGCAGCGGATTGCAAGACCCGGCTTTTGTCTCTCACCTCGATTTGCAAGATGCACTAGGCATACAAGACCTGCCCGATGTGCAGCAACCCGCAACTGTTTCCCCAACGCGGGTCATGCGCGTGACCCTGCTGGAGTGGCGACCAGGATCGCTCGATAGTTTCCTACTACATAGTTGTACCTAAAGTATCAGTCACCATCCGAATGTCGTGTATCTCTTCTCCTAACCCTCATACTGCATATGCTGCCTTGAGGCCTTCCTGGAACGCGGGATTATTAGTTGTGACCAAAAGGCCCAACAACCATCTCGACTGCACGATATCTTCCACTATAGCCTGCGAAAGCCACCCTCCCAACGTATCCTAGCCACAAACGCGCGACGATGGGAAGAAACAGTATGCCACCCGTCTATCCATCTTACACCCTGACTGATCTCCGCCCAGAATCCCGCAAGTCCTCCATCCCACATAAACCAAGTGTGTTTCTCCATCAACCGATTTATCCTGAACCGACAACCCTCCTGCTTTCCCCACTAGAGCTGAAGAAAGACCCAGGCGTCCCCAAACTCCCCGATCTCAAAATCCGACATGCAGAGAAAGAGAAAACACGCTCGGCAAGTCTATCCTAGTCCTGGCCTCCCGCTTTCTCTTCCTCTCTGACTTCTGCATCCCTTTTTAGCCACCCGCACGCATGGATCCAGATGCGACGATGGCATCTGAGCCCACGTTGTCCTCCCTCGCGATGTTGGCTTCCTCCGTCGGCCAGGCACAGGCATCCGATGCTCCAAACGCCCTGTCGTCTGCTCAGAAAACAAAAGAGCAAATGCGACGATATTACGTTCGCGCGCTACACAAGGTCATCGACCAAAGTGACATCATCATCCTCGTCCTCGACGCACGCGATCCAGAGGGATGCCGAAGTCGACTTGTTGAAGAGGAAGTCCGGAGACGCGAAAGCGAAGGAAAGAAGCTCATATTCATTTTGAATAAAATAGGTGCGCCTCGTTTCCCACTTTCTCATACGAAGCCGTCGTTTTTTGATGTGGTGCGCGCGTTCCATGGTGGTTGGGACAGATCTTGTTCCGAGGGAGAACGCACAGCAGTGGTTGCAGTACCTCCGACATTACACGCCGACGCTTCCGTTTCGTTCGGCCATGTCGAATCAGCGATCCCATCTGTCCTCTGCAACGGCACCAGCCCTACTTCGGCTCTTGAAAGTGTACAAACCGAGCGCAGCCCGTAGCGTCACGGTCGGTGTGGTCGGGTTTCCGAACGTGGGCAAGAGTAGTCTGATCAACTCGCTGAAGCGTTCCAAGGTATGCCCCCATCCCTCGTTGACTTGTCGTCTCTTGCGTTCGATACGTTCGTCTTTCCTTTTTGGCAGGTGTGCGCAGTTGCAGCACAACCTGGCCATACCAAGGACTTGCAGACAATTCAGCTGGAGCGTGGCCTCAAGATAATCGACTCTCCTGGCGTCGTATTCGATGAAGACGAGGACGAAAGCGCCGTCAGTAATCGTCAAAAGGGTAGTATATTGCTCCGCAACGTTGTCAAAGTCGAGGATATCGACGATCCGATCGCAGTTGGTGAGTCGCTCTACTCGATCATTGTTATGGGTAGCTAATCACACGTCATGTTTGTTTAGTGGAGGAAATCCTCTTGCGAACTGAGCGTGCGACGCTACAAAAGATCTACGGACTTCCAGAATTCACGAATACGCTCGAGTTCCTGACCATGGTGGCACTGAGCAGCGGGAGGCTCCTCAAGGTCAATGTCATCGCAGCCGATTATTGAGCAGGACTCTGACATGACGGCCTCAACTACAGGGCGGCACCCCAGACATTCTCTCTGCCGCGCGACACGTGTTGATGGATTGGAATCACCAAAAAATTCCGTATTTCTCGGTCCCACCCGCGATCCATCCGTCCATGATACCCTCCACGATCCCGAGCGCGGCGGGTGAATCCATCGCCCCCGGCGCAGAGACCGTCGGCCAAGCACAAATCGTCACCGAGTTCTCGAAACCGTTTGAGTTGGCTGGACTATTCGGCGCTGCGGACGCAGGTGCGTTCGTATCGGAGAAGGATGCGCGGCTGGACGAGATTGCGATGGGGGACGATACGATCGAGCACGAGGTGGAGATGGTGGCGGATGACACGCTGCTACAGATACCGCTCAAACGATCGCACTCGCCAGCGCCTGAATCTGGTGTTGGGACGACGCAACGTCCGACGTCCGACCTGTCGTATGTGCGGACACCGAAGCGGTTTCGAAGGGCAAAGGATTTATCGGCGTACGAGGAGGCTGCTGCAGAAAGTCATCCGCTGCGTCGACGGATGTTGAAAAAGGATGCCAAGAGGGCGAGGCGGGCGGCGACCCGGTTGGCGCGTCGGTCTGGACAGGGTGCGGACGGGGGTATGGAGGTGGAGGTGGATGAGTTACAGAATACGTTCATGGCGGGGATCGAGCGATGATGTGTGTACGTTGACATTCTTTCTTATTCGTTTCTGGTCGCTGTATGTCGATGACGGCCTAGGTCAATGCACTTTGCTACGGGCATAAAAGGGTAGTGTTCAATTAATGGTGACACGCAAAACCAGGTCAAAGTCTCGCGCGCAAGATACATGCTCATACAACCATACAATCATCGCTCGGACACTATCGCCGTCTCGTTCTTCGTCCATCCTCTCGCCCGCCGTGCAAATCTACACCCCATCCCCATCGCGCGAAACCAGCCCAAACACCGCTCGATGAATCCAGACAACGAGTGCTCAACGTGCACGCAAACTAGCGAGTCTTAGAGCTACCAACGTCGTTGCGACACCCAGCGAGAAGGCGACGAGGAGTCCGCCGCCAATATGCTTGACTGATGGCGGCGCGACGGTTGCAGCCGAGTCAGTCCGGACCTGCGGACGTGGCGCGTCACGATTGTAAGAACTGTGGACGGCGAGAGGCGCGTTGTGTGCTTGCTTCAAAGCCGGGAGACCATCGAGACTGGTGGTATTTTCGGCGGTCCACCACGCCTTGATACCCTTTGGTGCTTTCTCTGTGGGAGGTACTCGTGCCTCTGCCTGCTCCAGACCATCACACCACCGTTCCAGTTGGGAGCGCTGGCCAATGAATTCATACCGGGGGATTCCGTAGCCACAGGACTGGGCGGGGTTTAGAGGCAGCGTGTGCGGGGATATGAGAAAGAGGTGCTCACCGTAGCGACCCTGTACACGTCGATGACGATCGCTGCGCGCGAACCTACCTTGCGGTTCGCGCTGGGGATGAGCGCGTCATATTCGGGCGTGCCAAACTCGTGCACGGTGCCTGCATCGCATCATTGGAAGGCGGGTCTGACGTGAGTTACGCTGAAGAGCGACGGGTGGCCGTGGGTGAAACGTGTACGCACCCGTTCCCCACATCCTCAAGATCCGTGGTGCGCCCTCAAAGGCATGGAACATGATCGTAACCCTACCGTTTCCAGGCTCGCGTATGTGTGCGATGGTCTCGACGCCTTACAAGCCGGTGTCAGTCCCACAGACAGGGGTAGGCGTAGGCGTGGGGTCAGAACAGAACGCACCACTACCAGTCATGTCCTCATACCAGACGCGGTTCTTGTTGAGGATGTGAAAACATTCGACGTATCCCTTGGGCGAGACGTTGACGTGCCCATTGAGCGCGGCCGTGGCGACCCAGAACATCTTTTGCTGTGTGATCCATTCGAGATGTTCGTCTGGGATCTCGTCGTGGAAGATGGCCATCTTGTTAGTACAATAGAGGTTGCAGTTGGGAGGGAAGCGTGAGAGTGGAGGGGTTTGTGAGACCTGAAAGGCTTACACGTTGTGCATGTCCTTGTACGTATGTCCGGTGGACTGGTGGCCGATAAGCTGAGCGGGACGTCGCACGTGACCGGTTTTGACGCTATGGACGTTGGACCCATTCCCAGCAGGGGGGGCCGACGGTCTTCGATTCTGGAAGGATGCAGGATAGTAACGCAACAACGGTGTATCAACACCGGTCGTAGATGTCGGTAGGAACGTCCAACACGGAGTATACTTACCACTACATTGTCGGACGCTTGACTGAAAATCCTGAGACGTACGGTGTTTGGATTGCTCGCCGGCTGAGGCCATGCTTGATCTAATTCAACGAATGATCGTTGGCTAAGAATGTCGTCCCGCTCTCAACAGCGTGTGTCTGCAAAACGGCTGAAATGAAGCAATTATTGATGGCCAGCAAAAAAGGGTCTCACTCAAAATAGGAAACGGTCAAGCGGGGTCAAAGCGGGGTCCTGCACCCGGTTTAAAGAACAAATGGCGGCCACCTGAACGCTTCAGTCCATCCACGTTGCCATTTTCTTGGACTCGTCTCCGCTGGCCTCACGCCCGCCACACCGTCTCACTGTTCTGTGCCGATCAGCTTCGGGAATCACTCGTGATGCGACTGACCAGCGTTACGGCGGCCCTGTCACCGGGGCCCTTCTCTCGTAATTCATATAAATACAAACAGTTTTCACCCCATTACGTTGGGTGAACCAACATGATGCTGCCTACCATCTGGGGAGGGCTTTCGCTCATCCCGCTGCTGGCGTGGGGTAGCTCTCCAACCGTGCAACAACGTCAATTCACCAACAATGTCGCATATTCGATGAACGTCACTGATTGCCCAGGTACGTTTGTTCCGCCCTAGTCTGTGAGATTCCAATGGACGTATCGCAGGTTACACTTTGGGATTCGTGAGCGAGTCTGAGTACGGTCTGACCGCGTTGCTGTCGCTCGCTGGCGCACCTTGTCATGCATTTGGTACAGACATAGCGGATCTCACCATTGAAATCACCTACCAATCACAGACAACGTGAGCTCCTTGAATACCGTGATCCTACTCATGTTAAATCGTTCGCGTTTAGCCTACACGTCAAAATATACGACACTGCGAACCAGCAATTCACAATCCCTGAGTCTGTCATTGAGCGTCCGACCGAGCCAACAGAGTCGTTTACAGAGTCGTCGGACCTCGTGTTCAACTACGAGGCATCGCCATTCGCTTTCTGGATCACGCGCCGGTCTGACCCAGATGCAATGCCTATATTTGACACCAGAATCACCTCGCTCCCTCCAACACCTATCCCACCCTTCAATATCTCGGATCCCAGCACGGCATTCGATGGCTTCCCACTCGTCTTCGAAGATCAGTATCTTCAGGTAAGTGAATGCCATCCCCGAAACACGTCGCTGGATATTATTACGTGCCGTACGTAGATTACTTCAGCACTGCCTTATGGTACAAACATCTACGGTCTGGGTGAGGTGATCGCCAGCAGTGGCTTCCGACGCGACGTAGGCACAGATGGCGGTGTGGGCACTATCCAAACTCACTGGGCTCGCGATGTCGGAGATCCCATTGACCAAAACATGTAAGGGTACCGACATAGGGGGCAACAGATGACTGACGTGTCAAAGGTATGGTTCACATCCCATCTACCTAGAGCATCGTTTCAATCAGGTTACCAATACGTCATCGTCATCCGGAGTTTTACTACTCAGGTATCGTGAACCCATACTTTCACGCGAATACACTGACGATTTCGCAGTTCTGCAGGTTCTGATATCCTGTTGCAAACTCCTCCTAATTCAGACGTGTCGCTAATCGAATATCGAATGGTTGGGGGAATACTCGATTTCTACTTCTTCTCTGGCCCCACGGATGTGGAAGTAATCGCTCAATATGGGGAGACAATTGGCTATCCCATGTGGCAACCAGCATGGGGTTTCGGATTCCACTTGTGCAGGTAAGCCACTGATCATACAGCTTTGTGTAGTTGAGTGGGAATTAATGGAGTGCTATTCGAGGTGGGGATATGTCAACATTAGTGAGGATATCGCAAATGTTGCTGCTATGCGCTCTGCGAATATCCCGCTTGAAGGTCGGTCTGTTTTGATGTGCATGCGGTGTGCTAAATGAGAGATCAGTTCAATGGAATGATATCGACCTGTATCATGCATACCGTGGCTTCACGACGGATCCTGTGAGATTCCCTGCTGATGAACTGCAGCAATTCATCGAAGAATTAGTCAGTTTTCTAGTTTGCTGAAAAAGAAAGCACTAAACACTAATTCATGTTGCAGACTGGCAACTACCAACATTGTAGGGTTTCCATTGATGATGTGTGATGTCGACTGCATATTGGTCTGATCTACGTTCATAGACATCCCTATTGTAGATGCCGGGATCGGGGTGACTGTCAATGCAACTGAAGTGGTGAGTGCTAGCTTCGGACGACCTTAATGCTCTCCTGATCACCATACAAGTATTACCCGTTCTCCGACGGAGTCATGAGGTATGTTGGCTCGATTCCTTTGCCGTATGCCCTGCCTTACCGTGTGCAGGGATACTTTTATCAAAAATCCCGACGGATCCCTCTACTTGGGACAGGTTTGGCCCGGTTACTCGGTGGGTTTCTTCCATGCTGTGTCCACGTATATTAATTGTTTATGACTATCAGGCTTTCCCTGACTGGTTTGCAGAGAACACCCTGGGATGGTGGACGGAGGCACTGAAGAACTGGACCGAACTCGGAGTCTATGTTTCTGGTATCTGGCTCGACATGAATGAAGCAAGCTCGTTTTGCCTTGGCTCCTGGTACGCTGACTGTGAGACTGAACAAGAATGTGCACTTACTTCGAAGACAGCGGCACTGGTGCAAATTTCTCGGCGTTGGAACCATTCAATGTAGTGGGCACTGTGGTAACTGGGTATCCTGAATGGTAGGCATTGGCTGCATTGCTATAACATGATATTTACCATTCCCACAGTTACAATGATACGATCTGGGGACCCAGTGGTAACATGACGATTAATGGAACGTCCACAAACTCTTGCGCAGGTGGAACTATGGATACGGTTTCGAAGCGTAGCGTCGGTGCTGGGGCTGAACCAAACGTTAACATCAACAACCCGCCATACGCCATTCACAACGGTCAGGCTTGTACATTATTATGTTTTACTGCCAGCTGATACACGTGTGTTTTATCCTTCAGGCTACGGCGCACTTTCTGCCAATACACTGGCCACGAATGCAACTCATTACGGTGGGTACGTCGAGCTTGACGTACACAACTTGTTTGGGATGTTGGAGGAGAAGACCACACATCTCGCATTGCAGACCGTCTTCGATGGGAAGAGGCCATTCTTGATCAGTCGCTCGACATTCCCGTCTGCGGGGAGGTGGACTGGCCATTGGGTATGTCTCATCTTCCGGGGGCTGGAACCACGCGGGTTCTCACTCATTCCCCCATAGCTAGGCGACAACTACAGCAAATGGCAGTACATGTATTTGAGTATCCAAGGCATTCTGCAGTTCCAGATATACCAAATTCCAATGGTCGGTGCCGATACATGTGGATTCAGTCAGTCCTGTTTCACGAAGCTGAAGTGGATACATTCTAATACTTGACAGATGGCAATACCGACGAAGAACTCTGCAACCGGTGGATGCAACTCGCCGCATTTACTCCATTCTACAGGAACCACAATACGTATGGTGCGCTGCCTCAGGAACCCTACCGATGGGACAGCGTCGCGAACGCATCTCGGATTACCATCGCTGCCAGATACTCGATGCTGCCATACTGGGTACGTGCGATGGGAAAGGTCATTGAGGCATACTGAAATGTTGGATTAACAGTATACCCTGTTCGCTAACGCTTCCACTAATGGCCTCCCACCTGTCCGGGCGCTCTTTTATGAATTCCCCAACGAGCCGGAGCTGTTCAGCGTCGATAGACAGTGGCTGATTGGTAGCGACATCCTCGTCACTCCTGTCCTGTCCCCCGGAGCGACCACAGTTGACGGTGCGCCCTCGACCACACTAACGAAATGATGTCAACTAATGTTTACTTGGCCCTCAAGGTATCTTCCCTGGCAGGGGCACCGTCATCTGGCGTGACTGGTGGACTCATGCTGCCGTGGACGCCACTCCCGGTGGAAACACAACTCTGAGTGCTCCCATCAGCCATATCAATGTCCACATACGAGATAACTCCATCTTACTCCTGCACCAGGAGCCAGCCTACACAATCTACGAGACTCGCCAGGGGCCATACTCACTTCTCGTATCGTTGAATGCGGAGGGGACCGCATGTGGTGATGCCTACGTGGACGACGGCGAGAGCTACCCTCCGGGATCGAGCCGTAAGTTAGTCTTCTCCGCGAGCGACGGTGAACTGTTCATTGGAGGCTGGGGAGAGTACATTATCGATCAAACATTGGAGACGATTACTATTCTTGGTGTTCAGCGGCCAATGATGGTAACACTGAACGACATGGGGGTCGAAGGATGGACGTATAATGACGCGAGCGAAGGACTGGTCGTTTCGAATGTATCCATCGAGCTGAATGCTGTGGAGACGAAGCTGAGCTGGACGTAGTACTGGTCATAATTCTGGAATATATATCCTGGTTGAACTTAATGAGTGAATGTACTTGGTACTTACTGTCCCATCAGTTTAGTGGAACACCCCAGCTGATCATGTGAGCACAAACAAACCTCCCCATCACCAGAATTGGGCCCTTACTTCAGCCTAGAATGTGATTGCTATTGCTGAAGTAAGGGCCCAATTCCAGCAATGGGGAGGTAAGGTTGGCGTCGTGCGGAACCATCCCATATCACATGATGTGACCATTTGTGACAGCAGGCATTTTGAGCAGATGCCGTTTGATGCCGCAGTGCATTTTCTTTCGTGCTAAGCCCTCTAAACCTCACTGAAAGCTCAAAATGTATTCTTACACATTTTAGTTTCACATTCTGCTCAATAAAAAATTTGTATCCACATTCACTTTATACTTTGCATTAGCTACTTTCTCATTTACTTGCTGTATTGAATTGATTTTGAGTTTCTCTACTTGTCATGCAAAAGTAATGCTTTTGCATGTGATGTAGGATGGTTCCGCACAATGCCAACCTTATGAAGGTGGCCAAATTGATGGTCAGTGTGTGTGAACTAAACCATCAGCTTGGTTTGTGCTCACATGATCAGCTGGGGTGTGGTCACATGATTTAGAGACCCTAAAATAGCATCATAGCCACATAATAGCCCCATAATATCCTACTTGAACACCACTATTATTCTAATCAATGTCATATTGTAGTATCTACTAGGCCAAGACTAGGTAGAAGTAGACATCAGGAAACCCATTTTCCTTGATATACATGTAATAAAAGCCAGAAGAAGAGTGTTGCATATGAGATATCTATCTTGCCAGCATCACCATATTTGTGATCATAGGAGAAAACAGCCCACTCCATTAATTTCTGGTGAGTGCCATTATTAAAATATATACATATGAACAAAGGAGAAAATGCCATTAGCATGGCCTATGGTAACATCAGTGATATCATCTTTCTTTTAACAAAGAGGCACTATTTACTATTATGGTCAAGTATATTTGAGTTGCACCTGATTTTTCTTAATGAGATCTTGTATGTAACTTAGGAAGCCAGTCATATAACAGTTAGGCTAGATGGCCTTAGTGAAATAGATCAAAACATACCAAGGTCAATCACATTGCCTCTGAAAGCCTTCCCAATCTTGGAGCTCTTAAGCCTAATAATGGCATAGTATTCTCTTCTATACCAGCACTAAGAGTAATAGCAGGGGAGCAAACAATGTGGCCTAAGATGTGTTAGCTTTTTAGTCTCCACTTTTTCATAATTTCATCATAGAACTTGTTAAGAGCCTTTATTACATTGTTTTCCTTATTCAATAACTTCTGAATATTCCTTTGTTTCTCCTTAGCTTTCTCAATATTGCCCTCATTCTCACTAGCCTCTCTTCTTTATGCAAATCCATAATCTGCTGGCTATAGAGCTCAGCTATTATGCTATGTTCTGAAATCTTGATCTTGATGGATTTGACAGGATTATCAAATGCTTTAGTGCCAAGAAGGACATTGTGACAAGGCATGCTGATACCCATGCAGGTGCACAGTGGCTCAAAAAACTGTCTGGATATTTGCATATTTTGCACTAAGTGCAATGCCCTGGGAGAAATACTAACCCTAACCTTATCATGTGAGTGTACCAAACAAAGTACTAACTCTTGGCTTTCTATTGGTCCAAGATTTAAGGGATTTGGATAAGATCTGATAAAATGGGAGCTATTTCAAAACCATGACTCATTTGGACAGTTTTTTGACTTTATATACATATATTGGATCCTAGAATATCATAACATGATTATATGCATCTGGAAATTGTTCTATTATGTCACCTTTATGTAAATGAGTGTCAGACAACATATATAACACCCACTATTTCTTTGCTTACTTTCACTATAAAACTGATTTCTACCTTCTATGTAGAAAAAAAAGTTATATTTTTCACTGTCCTTGATCTTTTCTCTAGAAAAAATGCTGCCCAACCTGTCCTATGGAAGTCTACAGTGGTCCTGGTTCTTTGGAAACTCTAGCCAGGGAAGCATAAACATCATAGGAGCTATTTACTTGTATTAACAAAAGAGCTATTATTTAGAAAATCATTACTAGCAAGGCCAAAAGTGTAATTCAAGCCATGTAATCCATCAATTTCATCATTGATCTCAGAACCCCAACCCTATTCTATCCCATGCAATCTTACATCAGCTATAAACCTTCCTAAAGCTTAATAATTTTTCTAGTAATTAGTCATTTTTCCAACTTTTTTATATATGTATATATACTCTTGCCTATTTGACCCAATCTGGTATTTAGTTGTCTTATCTTACCATATAACTAGTTTTTAGTTCCTTAAAACTCAATTCCAATACCTAAAGGCAATGGCTAATCCTCTTTTCTAATAATTACTAGAAAGTATAGGCTTTTTTTTCTTTGTTACAGCCCTTAATAAAGTATTCTTTGTTATGCTTGATCCCAAAGGGTCAAACGTGAACTCAGCTAAGGACAGAGGACAAGGGATGCTATCAGCAAACAGCTACAGCAAGATGAGGACAAGGGATGTAGCCTGCTTGTGGCAGGGTCAAGGGTTCACTCAATGACTTGTTGGTAAAGACTTGGTTCAAGGATTCTGCCTAGTGACTTGCTAGCAGAGGGACAGAGGTACGAGCAGAGCACTCACTCAGGTGTAGAGTGGAGACATGTGATGAGAGAAGCAAAGTAGATTGCCAAGTAGGTCTAAGCTGAAGGACAATAGACCTATGAGTGGGTTTATGTAGTACATTGAGAAACAACAAGACAAGACAAGGACAATGAGAGGACAACATGGATCAGTAAGCATATGAGTAAGTCAGTGAATAGTGAAAGGAACTCAATGACTAAGAGTGGAGCTATGAGTCTGATACGAGAGAATCGGATGAGGAGAGTAAGGTCCAATGACAAAGAAAGGAAACGAGTCAAGATAACAAAGAAATGTAACATTCTTGATGGCATTTATCACAGTCTGGGGGAATAAAAGAGTATAAGTGATAAAATTGATGAATTACATGGCTTGAATTACATTTTTGGCCTTGTCAGTAATAATTTTCTAAATAATAGCCCTCTTGTTGATACAAGTAAATGGCTTCCATGATGTTTATACTTCTCTGGCTAGAGTTTGTGAAGAACAAGAACCACTGTAGACTTCCATAGGACAGGTTGGGCAGCAATTTTCCTAAAGAAAAGATCAAGGAAGGTTTTAAAAAAAAAAAAATTCTAGAAGGTAGAAATGAGTTTTACAGTAGCTCAAATAAATGTTCCAATATTAGGTCATTTTGGAAAGACTTGATATTTGCAAGAGAATTAAAATGTATCAGCTCTGACCCTTGCAGAGTCATCAATAGCCCTAATCTGACCCTGAAGATGAGCCCTTAGTCATGTGATTTGGTTACCATGGCACTGAGATATAACAATTTCAAAATAATATGCCATTGAGACACTTACATATTTGAGTATGATATTATCAGTTATCTTTTGGTAAATAACATAATATTCTGATGGATGCTGTGCTTCAACCCTGTCTCATTATGTAACTTACATAACCCCAGGCACTATAAAAAGCAGAAATACCACCCAGCTAACCCTACTTTACCATGAAGCCTATTTTTGCCTCTACTAGAGCTTATATTCTCTTTCTCTCTGAATCTGGCCTTTCTGCTAGGAAAATATTCTCCCAAACTGGTCTGGGGAAGTTTACTGTGGCCAGGGTTATTGAAGAGATTTATCCAAGCAGGGAAAACACCAAATTAGGCCCTTCTTTCAAGTTTTCTCCTACTGACAAAGGAGAATTGTTTCTAGTATTGTCTCTGGCAAGGTTGAAAATGCTATCCATGCAACCCAACTCATCAATTCTACCCTCTCCTCTCCTGTCTCTTCCCAAACCATTAGCAATATGCTAAGGTCTACATCCCTAAGGGCTGTAGTCAAGAAAAAAAGCCACTCTTATTTGTGAAGCATAGGAAACATAGGCTGGACTTTGCTTTCAAGCACCAACAGTGGACTGTGAAGGACTGGACTAAAATCTTTGCAAAACAAGAAGGTATAAAGGACAGTAAAGTTTGGAGGAGGTTTCTTGATGGTTTGGGGATACATGGGCTGGAATGGAGTGGGGATCCTTGAAAAGGTGGAAGGGAGAATGAATGCTGAGCAGTATGTCTCCATTTTGGAGGATAATCTGCTTTCTACTATAGAAAATTCTGAGATCCCTAAAGAGAGCATTACTTTTCAATAAGATAATGACCTCAAGCATACCTCTAAAAGGGCCCAGGAGTGGCTGGAGTCTTAAGGTATCAAGGTCCTTGATTGGCCAGCACAATCTCCAGACCTTCATTCTATTGAACATCTCTGGCAAATCCTCAAGAAGAAGCTCAATAGCTATGCAATACCACTAAGAGAGCTTTGGGAGCTTTGGGAAAGGATTATTGTGGAATGGGGTAAGATAGAGGCTGAGGAATGTCAAAGATTGATAGAAAGCATGCCTAGAAGACTAGAGGCAGTGATAAAGGCAAAGGGAGAGCATACAAAGTACTAAAACTACAGAATAGAAATGTTGCTCAAATAAGTGTCCCAATGACATGTTATTTTGAAATTGTTAGATCTCAGTGCCATGGCAGCCAAATCACATGATTAAGGGCTCATCTTCAGGGTCAGAGTTAGGGCTATTGATGACTCTGCAAGGGTCAGAGCTAATACATTTTGGTTCTCTCACAAATGTCAAGTCTTTCCAAAATGGCCCAATATTGGAACACTTATTTGAGCCACTGTATAGTGAAAATAAGCAAATAAATATGAAATAGTGAGTGTTATATATTGTCTGACACTCATTGACATAAAGGTGACATAATAGAACAATTTCCAGATACATACATATCATGTTATGGTATTCCAGGATCCAATATATGTAACTCAGATATAAAGTCAAAAAACTGTCTGAATGAGTCATAGTTTTAAAATGGCTAGATCTTATCCAAATTCCTTAAATCTTGGACCAATAGAAAGCCAAGAGTTAGTACTTTATTTAGTGCACTCACATGCTAGGTTAGGATTAGTATTCCACACAGGGCATTGCACTTAGTGAAAAATATGCAAACATCTGGATGGTTTTTTGAGCCACTGTATATGTAAAGTCAAAAAACTGTCCAAATGAGTCATGGTTTTAAAATAGCTCCCATTTCATCAGATCTTATCCAAATCCCTTAAATCTTGGACCAATAGAAAGCCAAGAGTTAGTACTTTGTTTGGTACACTCATATACACATGCTAGGGTTAGGGTTAGTATTTCTCCCAGGGCATTGCACTTAGTGCAAAATATACAAACATCTAGGCAGTTTTTTAAGCCACTGTAGTTGACATTAGACCCCTCATTTGGCAGAAAGAGGACACAATAAGCCATGGTAAGCAAGACCTTCTTGCCATCACTTCTTTCAGCAAGGTAAAAATATATTATTTATGCTAGTTGTGAATATCACCTATCTAATATCATTAATATATCACTGATAAATGTTTGATGTATCAGCTACTATAATATTATGTTCCATGGATTGTGAGTGATATATTAGAGTGATACATTACTCACAATTGCACTTGCAC
>JBBPMH010000727.1:0-17657 GCA_038090235.1 Pulveroboletus ravenelii
AAAACAAAGAAGTGTGGGAGCTAATTCAAACTCAGACATAATGTTTACATGTGTATATTTGTTTGTAGGCCAAATAAACACTAACTATCCTACTATTTACCAGAGATTCTACTACCAGTATCAAAAGGTGCAAAACTGTTACAATGACATATGTGGATTAAAATGGGTATATCTCCATACCATCCATACAGGGTCATATGACTCAGGGGCAACATTTGTAGCCAAGGGTTAGTATTTTCCATGCCTCCACCAAAGCTAAGTGAAATTCCCACACCCTCAGATACTACATCACATATACTACAAAAGTACCAAATATTGTAACAGTTTTGCACCTCACTGTAGCTTCCATTTCATCAGATCATATCCAAATCTCTTAAATATTGGACAGATAGAAAGCCAAGAGTTAGTACTATATTTGGTATGCTCATATACTAGGGTTGGGGTTAGTATTTCTCACAGGGCATTGCACTTAGTGCAAAATATGCAAACATCTGGATTGTTAGGTTTTACTTCATGTTTCCCTCTTTGCCTTCATTTCCACTGCTTGCTTTGTCACTGGACCTTATCTCCTTGTCCGATTCTCTCACATCAGGCTCATAGCTCCACTTTTACTCATTGAGTTCCTTCTGCTATTGGTTGCCTTACTCATATGCTCACCAATCTCTGTGTATCCCTGTTTTTCCCAGTTAATACTCATTTATCTCCCCTGTACTATATAAGCCCACCTTGTAGGTATCCTGTTCCTCACTTTAGACCTACTTGGTAAACTACTTTGTTCTCCTCTGCATGTCCTCACTCCACACTTGATCGAGCACTCCACTCTTACCCTTGTCTTTCCTCTAGTAGTTGCTAGGAGGAACTCTCAACCTTGAAACCATCATCAGCCAGTTGCTGGACAAACCCTTGACCCTGCAAACTGCAGGCTATGTCATCTGTCCTCGTTATATGGTAGCTGTCAGCTAACCATTTCCCTTGTCCTCAACCTCCAGCTAAGTCCATGTTTGACCCTTTGGGATCAAGTGTAACAAAAGGTCTAAAGTCTACAGTTGCAGTTAGCACTGCCTAAACCACCAACATTTCCTCCCACTGACCCCAATGTCCTTTGATGTTGCGACAACCCCAGTCACCACGAAACCCTCAACCCCAACAACAATTGTTCTTTGACACCCTTCTCAGACCCACCCAAGAAATCTGTAACACTGATGACTCAGAACCAGCCCCTCAACAAGAGGAACTGCAATGATCACCCTCCCCAGATGTCCCTATTGTTACGTTTCACTGTTATCTTGACTTGTTTCTCCTTTGATTTCCACATTTGTCATTGAACAATAGTCTCCTTGTCTGATTCTCTCCTATCGGGCTCGTAGCTCCACCATTAGTCACTCCGCCTTTTATGCCATTCGCCTGCTGACTCATATGTTTAGCAATTCTTGTTTACCTCTCATTGTTCTTGTTCCATCTTGTTTCCCTTCGATGTACTATATAAACCCGCTTGTAGGTCTATCTGTTCCCTAACTTAGACCTACTTGGCAATCTACTTGCTTTCTCTGTGTGCCCTCGCTCTGCACTTGACTGAGCACTCCACTCTTGCCTTCATCTCCTCATTAGCTAGTTGCTAGACAAGACCCTCGACCCTAGACCATTGTTGACAAGTTGTCGAATGAACCCTTGACCCTGCCATTTGCAGGCTGTGTCCCTCCTCCTCATCCCATTGTAGCTATTCATTAACAACGTTCCTCATCCTTGATTCTTAGCTGAGTCTGCACTTTGACCCTTTGGGATCAAGTGTAACAAAAGGTCTAAGTTCTATAGTTGCAGCTAGCACTGCCTAAGCCACCAACATTTTCTCCAACCACCCGCCCCAATGCCCCTCATTGTCACGACAACCTCAGTCGCCACAAGCACCCCAACCCTGCCAAACTTCGTTCTTCAACAACCTTCTCGGACCTGCCCGAGAAACCATCAGAGAAACTGACGACTTCGACCCTGACCCACAACCAAGTGAAGAACGTCATTCACCATCCCCTGACGTTCCCATCTCCTCTGTTGCTGAACAGCAGGAGGACACCGAACTTGCCCAATGCCTTTCAACAGGGCTCTCCCTTCTACGAGAACCAACTCCCCCATCTCCAACCCCAACCACCTGACGACCAGTCTACCCTTACCCAGAAACCAAGGAACTACGTCGACAAAGAGACGAGTGGCATGCCAGACGAAACCAACCACCTCACAGACCACCAACCCCACCACCATTTTCCTGTCCCCCATTCCCAATGTCAAACAAACCTACTGAACTATGCCTCTCAAGGCCTGAATACTTTGATGAAACTTATGCCAAAGTAGTCCCATGGCTCAACTCCATCAATATCTACCTTATGATTAACAGAGAAATCTACAACAATGATGACAAGCAAATTGCCTTCGCTCTCTCCTTTATGACCAAAGGATCGGCCTCAACTTGGGCAAACACATTCCGAACCAAGGTCCTGGCTAACAGGAAGTTTGGGACCTGGGTAGAATTCATAGTTGACTTCAAAGCCACATTTGAACACGAAGACATGAAAGCCCAAGCCATCCACTGGATGGCATGCACCAGGGTGCAGAAAACCGAAGACCTCAATGCCTACATCGCTGAATTCAAAAACCAAGTAGCCATTGGCAGAGTAACCGAGGAAGACGACCTTATCTCCTTCTTTGCGGAAGGACTTCCTGAAGCAGTCTGACAATGAATCTTTGCCATGGATTTCGTCCCGGAGAAAATAGAGTCTTGGTATACCAAGGCAGTACACTTCATCACCTACTGGGAATGAGCTGAAGCTTTCAACTATGGAAGCTGAACCAAATTCACCTACTTCTCTCAGGCTCAGGGAAAAGTGACCACAGCCACTTGAGACCCAGATGCCATGGATGTAGACATAGTCTGAGTAGGCAAGTTAACCCCTGCCGAAAGGAAATGCTGCTTTGAAAAGAAACTCTGCTTCTGCTGCCACCAACCGGGACATATGTCCAACAAATGCCTAACGTTCTCTAGCAACAAAAACACCCCCCAATCCTGGCAAGTAAAAAGGGTGAAAACCAACAACCTCCCTAAACTCCAAGAAATCAAAGACAAAGAAGAGGAGAAAGGGGAAAATGTGAAAAGAGTAACATTTGGAAAATGGGACTCGTCTTTTTAAAAGGAGAAGTTCCCCTAATGCAAACTTCTCCTAACTCTCATGTATTAGTAGCAAGAAAATCAAAAGCAATCATCCTCCCTATCACCCTTGCACCTAAAACAAAAGATGTTAGAACCTGCGCTGTCCTCGACTCGGAAGCAAGTTACTCTTGCATCGACTGGGAATTCACAAAGAAACACTGACTCCCCATGACCCGACTTCCCCAACCTATCCCAGTATGAAACACCAATTCAACCTCTAATTGATGTGGAGAAATAAAGTTCACCATCACCATGAACTTCCACTTAGCCGATCTCCACTACTCTGAGGAGTTCAGCATAATGCATCTCAGAGAGACCCCAGTCATACTAGGAATGACTTGGCTAAAAATGGCCAACCCCACCATTGATTGGCTAACGTACACCTTGACCCTTTCTATCTCTGAATCCCTACCTGAAAACGGACCACGAGGCTCCTCCCAAGGACCAAATAACCCAGCACTAGACAAATGGCTGATGGAACATGTAGCCCGAAACATACCTTGTCCCAACTCCCATCAAATTCACCACATTGACATGGACGAGAAATGGGATGAAGATCTTTACGTCTACCTTAACTACGATAAAGGGGGAAGGTTTCCCACTCACTCTAAATGGAAAACTTGGGAAGAAGCAGAAATGGTCAGAAAGCTCACTACTGCCATGGACCTTGCCATCCACGCACTCCCCAAAAAGAAAACAACAATCCTCCCCCCCAAATTTGCCGACTTTGCCTCTGTGTTCACCAAAGAATCAGCCAACCATGTTCCTCTGACCTGACCCTATGACCACCCCATTGAGCTAGATGAAATGTTCAAATCAAAGCCTGCCAAGCTTTACTCTCTCACCAAGGAAGAAAAGAAAGCCACAGAAGACTTCCTTGAAGAAAACCTTCAATCCAGGAAAATCTGCCCATTAAAATCCACCCAATCCTCCCCCTTTTTCTTCGTTAAAAAGAAAGATGGGAAACTTCACCCCTGCCAGGACTACTGGTACTTGAACCAACATATGGTCCGTGACACTTACCCCCTTCCCTTCATCTCCAACCTTGTAGATCGTTTGTAAGGGGCTAATGTGTTCACCAAATTTGATATTCGATGGGGCTACAATAACGTCTGCATCAAAGAGTCGGATTATTGGAAAGTGGCCTTCATCACACATAAAGGACTTTTCAAACCAACTGTGATGTTCTTCGGCCTCATCAACTCCCCAGCCACCTTCCAGCGGTTCATGAATGACTCGTTCCACGATCTCATCGCTGAAAGCTGGCTTGTCATCTATATGGACGACCTCTTCATCTTCTCCCCTGACAAGAAAACCCACATTGAACAAACTCGCTGTGTCCTAAAATGCATGGAGGAACTCGACCTCCATCTTAAACTTGAAAAGTGCGAGTTCGCTGCAAACCAAGTAGAATATCTCGGCATGGTAGTCAAACCTGGCAAACTTGCCATGGATCCCATAAAACTAGGAGGAATCACAGATTGGCCTACACCTGCTAAGGTTAAAGATGTCTGCTCATTCCTTGGTTTCACCAACTTCTACCATTGGTTCATCCCTGATTACTCCACCGTCGCCCAACCCCTCCTTGACCTTACAAAAAAGAATCACCCTTGGGACTGGTCAGTATCATGTGAAACTGCCTTCACAGCCTTAAAGGATGCCTTTCTCGCCAAACCAGTCCTCCAATTACCAGACCCCACCTGACTCTTCACTGTCTCAACTGACGCCTCCAAATGGGCAACTGGTGGAATTCTCCTTCAACCAGATGGTAACGGCAACCTCAAACCTTGTGCTTATCTTTCCCAATCCCTTTCCCCCACCGAATGAAACTACGATAGCTATGATTGAGAACTCCTTGCTGTCATCCGCGCCCTCAAGGTTTGGTGTCACCACCTTCATGGCTCCACATTCCCCATCAACATTCTAACCGATCACAAGAATCTCACCTATTTTCGGAAGCTGCATAAGCTCAACCGCTGGCAAGCCCGCTGGCTCCTTGACCTGGCTGACTTTGATTTCAAGTTCACCCATGTCCTGGGTTCCTCCCTCGCCGCTCCTGATGCCCTCTCTTGTCAACCTGACCACACCAATGGTGACGACAATGACAATGTTGATGTCACCCTTCTCCTGGCCGACCTCTTCATAAACCTCATTGATACAGACCTCTCCGCAAAGGTAGCTGCCTCTTCCACCACCGACCCCCTCATTCTTAATGCCCTCCACACCCTTGAGGGCATGGTCCCCTCATAATTTCACTTTCGCCTTTCGGACTGGAAGTTTGAGGCAGGCCTCCTCACCTACCAAGGCCGCATCTACTTGCCTGACTCCCACCAACATGCTGCTGTCTCGGCCTGCCATGACCACCCCTCCGTCAGTCACCCTGGTTTCCTAAAAATCCAACAACTCGTCTCTTGCAACTTCTGGTGGCCTGGTCTGGCCTCCTTTGTCTGAAACTACATCCAAGATTGCGCCCTCTGCCAGCAGAACAAAGTCAATATGCACCCCACAGTCGCTCCCTTGACCCCTATCTCGTCCTCCTGTACCTGCCCCTTCCAGCAACTGTCCTGTGATCTGATCACGGACCTTCCCCTCTCCAGTGGGTTTGATAGTCTACTGGTCATGGTTGACCATGGGCTTACTAAGGGGGTAATTTTGTGCTCAACTAAGAAATCCGTCACCACCAAAGGAATCACCCACCTCTTTTTCCACAAAGTATACACCAGATTCGGACTCTACAACAAAATCATCTCCGACTGAGGCCCTCAATTCACCTCAGAGTTTGCCAAATCTTTGGCATCCCTCCTTAGGTACTCCCTCGCCCTCTCCACCGCCTACCACTCTCAAACTGATGGAGAAACTGAGCGGGTTAATCAAGAAGTTGAAACTTACCTACAAATCTTTTGCCACGACAACCCAACTAGTTGGGCAGAACATATCCCAATGGCAGAATTCGCTCACAATCACCACCCCCACTCTGTCACTGGCCAATCTCCATTATATCTCATGATGGGATATGAACTGAAACTCCTCCCCACAATCATAGCGGAAACAAACCTTCCCGCTGTCAAATCACAGCTCAAGCTCTTATCTCATCTAAGAAATGAAGCCCTGGCAGCACACGAACTAGCCCGCCAAGTAATGAAATCCAGGAACACACGAGGCTTCAACCCATGGAAGCAAGGAGATAAGGTATGGTTGGAAGCCCGGAACTTAAAACACTCCCTCACCAGCCCTAAATTCGCCCTAAAATGAGAAGGACCCTTTGTTATCACAAAAGTCTTATTACCTATCTCTTATGAACTCTGACTCCCCTCCATATGGAAAATCCACCCCATGTTCCATGCTTCTCTCTTATCGTCCTATTGCAAAAACAATGTACATGAACGGAACTTCCCCACTCCGCCACCAGACCTAATAGAAGGAGAAGAAGAATATGAAGTCAAGAAAATCATACAGCATTGTGGGGCTCTGTCCCGTCAGCAATATCTCATCCAATGGAAAGGTTACTCAGCAGAAGAAGACTCTTGGGTTTCAGAGTCAGAAATGAACAATGCCCTACTTGTCCTAAAGGCATATAAACGCCTCCATCCCAAATTCTTCCCCCATCCCATCTCCCACTCCATTAACTACATGTCTACCTCTGATGCCTCCTCTCACTCCTCTCACCGTGTACCCTTCCCTAACCCCTGGAATGCTCCGAATTCTCCTAGAGCAAGAATGACTACTAGTGTGGATGTTCTGCCCATTCAGGAACCCACAGAGAGCATTTGAGCTCCTCTTCATCCTATTCAACCGGGTTCTCCAACAACTGGACCAACCTCCCCCTCCTCCATAACGTTGTCTTTTCCAATCGACTCCCCTGCTCGTCCTGGCACCTTTCATCCCACCATCAGTAAGTGGCAAATTCTCCACCACAGCCACGACGATGGAATCTGCCCCCCAGATGTCCCCATCTATGCCCAATGCCTACGTGAGGACCTCCCTGATAAACAATACCACAGTCTCCTCATGATGCATGTCACCGACCCCCATCTCACTCTCCCAATGGATGATGATCTTACACCCGGTTCCCCCTTGGCCTCGTTAATCGACACCTTCCTAGAGGTTTGCCATCTCGACCTCCTAATTGACTCCCTCAACTCTCACTTGGACCTGATCGTGGCCAAACACCGTCTTCACTCAATTCATGCTGTTCTCCGCAGACACTTAGGGTCAATCGGATATCAGATGAGACTAGGAGAGTACATGGCCGACCTTGACTGCTACCTAGCTGACAAGGCTGAATATAACCAACCCCGCTACCGCCGCTCCATCACCACCCATTTCAACAATCTAGGGCACAACAACAACCCCTTGGCCTCCTCCTCTCCCCTCGACCCTGAGGAAATAGCTGTCTTAGAAAGCGAAGAACTCTCCTATTGGGGACAACATCCATGGCCCCTTCCATCGTCTCATCCACTCTATAGAAAGGCATGCTTCCAATGCCGCCGGCTCAGACACGTGCGAGTCAGCTGTGAACTCTATGAGTGTCCCACCTGCGACACCTGGGCTCCCGGACATGCACAATATCAATGCGCCATGGTACTCCACCACACCAGAGTCCCCCAGCAAACCCCATTATGGGTTGATCTTTCCACCGTCTGCTCTCCTTGCCACCCTCCAAGTGGGACATCCTCTTCATCGTCCTCATCCAGACACTCCTGCCATTCCACACTTCCCCCTTCTCCACCATCACTGACACCCCCTTCTCACCGACTTCACCGCCAGCAGCCTTTTCATGCACACCCTCATAGGCGTTCTGGGAGTCCCATCCCTGTTCCTCCCCCTCATGTGGACTCTCCTGATGACGACCCCTTCTCTGCCAAAGTATATAGCAACATGACCGGCTCCCCCAGCTATAGCTATTGAGAATTTTAGGATGTTGACGGTGTCTCCTTGCCTTAAACGGGGGTAATGTTATGTTTCACTGTTATCTTGACTTGTTTCTTCTTTGATTTCCACATTTGTCATTGAACAATAGTCTCCTTGTCTGATTCTCTCGTATCAGGCTGGTAGCTCCACCATTAGTCACTCTGCCTTTTATGCCATTCGCCTGCTGACTCATATGTTTAGCAATCCTTGTTTACCTCTCATTGTTCTTATTCCATCTTGTTTCCCTTCAATGTACTACATAAACCCGCTCGTAGATCTACCTATTCCCTAACTTAGACCTACTTGGCAATCTACTTGCTTTCTCTGTGTGCCCTTGCTCTGCACTTGACTGAGCACTCCACTCTTGCCTTCATCTCCTCATTAGCTAGTTGCTAGATAAGACCCTTAACCTTAGACCATTGTCAACAAGTCGTCAAACGAACCCTTGACCCTGCTGTTTGCAGGCTGTGTCCCTCCTCCTCATCCCATTGTAGCTATTCGTTAACAACATTCCTTGTCCTCATCCCATTGTAGCTATTCATTAACAACATTCCTCGTCCTCAATCCTTAGCCAAGTCTGTGCTTTGACCCTTCAGGATCAAGCATAACACCTATCTCCTCTGTTGTTGAACAACAAGAGGACATTGACCATGCCCACCAGTTCTCAGCTGGACTAAGTCTACCCCATGAACCCACACCCCCATGAACCCACTCCTACCTCCCAACAACCTGTCTTCCTTCACCTCCAGACTGAAGAAGAATGATGTCAGAGAGTTCTTTGGTTAGCACAAAGAAACTGACCACCTGCCCCACCCCTGCCACCTCCTTCATTCAGCCAACCACCATCTCTGATGTCAAACAAACCTACAGAACTCTGCCTGGCCAAACCTGAAGAATTCAACAGGACATATGTTAAAGCCATACCTTGGCTAAACTCAGTAGAATTCTACCTTTTTATCAACAAGAAGATATACAAGGATGATGAAAAGAAGATCAGCTTCACCCTCTCATTCATAACCAAAGGATCTGCAGCAGTATGGGCCAACATCTTCTGTCAAGAAGTCCTCCAAACTCAGACCATTGGATCTTGGAAAGACTTTGACACCAAGTTTCAAATTACATTTGAACACAAAGATATCAAAGCCCAGGCAATCTATTGGTTGCAGAACACAAAAGTCAGGAAGACTGAGGATCTGAATGCATATATTGCCAAGTTCAAAAGTCACATCACCATTAGCAGGATCACTGATGATTCAATTCTCACCACCTTCTTTGCTGCCAGAGTCCCAGAAATCATCCAAAACTGAATTTTCTCTATGGACTCTATCCCTAACACCATAGAAAAGTGGTACACCAAAGCAGTACACTTTGTCGCCCACTGGGAACAAGCCAACACCTTCAACTCCAATAGTCATAATAAATTCCACTACTACTCCCAGAACAAAACTCCCGCAGTCACAACCTGAGACCCTGACACCATGGATATAGACATTGTTCAAGTAGGCAAGCTGACCCCTGCCAAAAAAAAGTGCTGTTTCGAGAAGAAACTTTGCTTCCAATGTCACCAACCAGGACACCAATCCAATAAATGCCCTACATTCTCCAATAACGAGAACCCCCCCCAACCTTGGCAGGTGAAAAGAGTAAAAACCAACGACCTCCCTAAGCTCCAAGAGATTGAAGACAAGAAAGAGGAAAAAGGGGAAAACATAAAAAGAGTTGTGTTTAGAAGCTGGAGTTTATCTTTTTGAAAGGAGAAGTCCCACTAATGCAGACTTCTCCTGACCACCATATACTAGTAGTGAGGAAATTGAAAGCCATTATCCTTCCAGTCATCCTCGCACCTAGAACCAAAGACGTTAGAACACATGCCATCCTCAACTCAGGAGCTAGTTGCTTTTGCATCAATTGGGAATTTGCCAAGAAAAACTGACTCCCAATGACCAAACTCTGCAAACCTATTCCTGTAAGAAACACTGACTCAACTCCAAACTGCTGTGGAAAAATTAAATACATCATCACATTGGACTTTCACCTAGCTGACCTCTGCTACTCCAAGGAATTCAGTGTAATGCACCTTGGGAATACCCCAGTTATATTAGGAATGACATGGCTAAAAACAGCCAACCCGACCATTGACTGGCCAATGTATACCATATCCCTCCTAATCTCTGAGTCCTTACCTGAAAACAGACCAAGAGGATCCCCCCAAGGAAAGGTCAATCCTGTGTTAGACAAATGGCTCATGGAGCACGCCACTCAAAAAAGCCCCCACCCCAATTCTCACCAAATATGACACATTGACACTGATGAGAAATGGGACAAAGACCTCTATGTCTACTTGAATTATGACAATGGAGGATGGTTCCCCACACACTTGGAATGGAAAGCTTGGGAAAATAAAAAAATGGTCAGAAAACTTACCACTGCCATGGATCTCACCATCCATATGCTCCCAGAAAAGAAAATCACAGTTCTTCCCTCTGAATTTGTGGCCTTCACATCTGTATTCACCAAAGAATCTGCTGACCACCTTCCCCCATTCAGATCCTATGACCATCCTATTGAATTGGACAACATGTTCAAACTGAAATCTGCCAAGCTCTATTCCCTCACTGAAGAGGAAAAGAAAGCCATGGAAGACTTTCTGGAGGAAAACCTCTGCTCCAGAAAGATCTGTCCCTCAAAGTCACCCCAGTCCTCCCTCTTTTTCTTTGTTAAAAAAAAGGATGGAAAGCTTTGTCCCTGTCAAGACTATCAATACTTAAATCAACACACTATCCGAGACACCTACCCCTTGCCTCTCATCTCAGATCTCATAGATTGACTACAAGGGGCAAACATATTTACTAAATTTGACGTCTGATGGGAATACAACAATGTCTGCATTAAGGAATCCAACTGTTGGAAGGCAGCCTTCATTATGCATAAAGGACTCTTTGAACCAACCATAATGTTCTTCAGTCTCACTAATTCTCCTGCCACCTTCCAACATTTCATGAATGATTCCTTCCATGACCTCATCACTGAAGGATGGCTAGTCATCTATATGGATGACCTTCTCATCTTCTCCCCAGATGAGAAAACCCATATTGAACAAACTCACTATGTCCTTAAGTGGATGGAAGAACTTGACCTCCATCTCAAATTTGAGAAATGCAAATTTGCCACAGATCAGGTTGAATACCTTGGGTTAGTGGTTAAACCCAGTGAACTAGCTATGGACCCTGTAAAGTTAGCAGGGATTGCCGAATGGCCTACCCTGACTAAAGTCAGAGATGTCTGCTCTTTCCTTGGCTTTGCCAACTTCTACTGTTGTTTCATCCTGAATTACTCCACTGTTACCTGACCTCTCCTTGATCTCACCAAGAAAAACCACCCTTGGGATTGGTTGACTCCTTGTGAAGTCACCTTTCACACTCTCAAAGCCACCTTCCTTACCAAACCTGTCCTTCAACTACCTGACCCCACCAAACCCTTTGCCATCTCCACCAATGCCTCCAAATAGGCCACTGGTGGAATCCTCCTCTAACCAGGTGGCAATGGGGACCTCAAACCTTGCACCTATCTCTTGCAATCCCTCTCCCCAGTGGAGTGAAACTATGATATCTATGATAGGGAACTCCTTGCCATCATTCAAGCTCTCAAAACCTGGTATCACCACCTTCACAGCTCCACTTTCCCTGTCAATGTTCTTACTGACCATATAAATCTCACCTACTTCTGGGCACCTCACAAGCTCAACCATCGACAAGCCCACTGGTTTCTCAACTTAGCTGACTTCAACCTCAAATTCACCCACATCCCAGGGTCCTCACTTGCTGCTCCTGATGCTCTCTCCTGCTGCTGTTACACTTGATCCCGAGGGGTCAAGCATGGACTCGGCTAAGTGATGAGGACGAGAGGAGCTGTCAGCAAATGGCTACAGCAGAGCAAGGATGAGGGATGTAGCCTGCAATGAGCAGGGTCAAGAGTTTGTCCAGCAACTAGCCAACAAAGATTCAAGGTCGAAGATCTTGCCTAGCAACTTGCTAGCAAGGAGACGAGGGCAAGAGCAGAGCACTTGGTCAAGTGTGGAGTGAAGACACGAGAGGAGACGAGAAGGTATATTGCTGAGTAGGTCTAAGCTGAGGAACAGGGTACCTACAAGGCGGGTTTATATACTACATGGAGACAAAGTGATATAAACAAGGAATGGCAAAGGGCAAATAGGGCTTAGGAATCAGATGAGTAAGCTGACAAATGGCACAAGGAGAGCAATGAGTAATGAAGACATGGGGCTGATCTGGGAGGATTGGGCAAGGGGATCTAAGATTTGAGAACTAAGTGAGAATGACAAAGAGAAGAGTGTTATAGAATATGAAGGAACAATGGGAAGGTGTGACTGAGTCGCAGAGGACGCCCTTGGTGGTGTAGGTGTAATCTGTTGGCAGGTTGTGCCAGATAGGCAAGGATAGATGCGGGGTAGGCACAGACAAGTAGAGTTTAAGGAGAATGCCCAGAGGTCAGATGTGAGGGTGGAGTCGGGGAGATGCTTAGGGGCTGAGGGTGGCCATGGATGGTCTGGTGATGAGCCAGAGGGGACTGGGAAGGGGCGTGGTTGGTAACAGTCAGGTGTTGTGGGGTGTATCAGTAGGAAAAAGAATAGGGGTCATGTGCTTATACAAGCAAATTGTAACAGCTGCCCTGACCACATTGACAGTGAGAATGCTGACAATATTGATGTGACTTTACTCCCTGCTGACCTCTTTATCAATTTAATTGATGCTGACCTCTCTGACAAGGTGGCCTGCTCCTCTGCTGATGACCCTTTAGCCCTTAATGCCCTTCATGCCCTCAAAGGGACCATTCCCTCCCAATTCCATTCTCGCCTCTCTGACTGGAAATTTGATGCTGGTATTTTTACCTACCATGGGCATGTCTACCTACCTGAGTTACTCTGCCATGACGTCATCTCTTGCTGCCATGACCACCTTTCTGTGGGACACCCAGGGTTCCTAAAAACCCGCCAACTTGTCTCCTGCAATTATTGGTGGCTGGGCCTAGCCTCTTTCATGTGGAATTATGTCCAGGGGTGCACACTTTGCCAGCAACACAAAGTCAACACCCACCTAACCGTCGCCCCCCTGACCCCCATTCCCTCCTCCTGCACCTGTCCCTTCCAGCAACTTTCCTGCAATCTAATCATGGATCTTCCCCTTTCTGACAGCTTCAACAGTCTCTTGGTCATAGTTGACCATGGGCTTACTAAGGGGGTGATTTTATGCCCTACTAAGAAATTTGTCACTGCTGAAGGGATAGCCCATCTGTTCTTTCACAAAGTATACACTAGATTTGGCCTCTATACAAAATCATATCTGACTGAGGGCCTCAATTTGCCTCAGAATTCACCAAATCCTTAGCATCCCTCCTTGGATACTCCCTCACTCTCTCCACCACCTATCACCCCAAAACTGACAGGGAAACTGAATGTGTTAACCAGGAGGTTGAAACCTACCTTTGGATCTTCTGCCACAATAACCTAATCACCTGGGCTGAACATATCCCAATAGCAGAATTTGCTCATAACCACCACCCTCACTCAGTCACTGGCCAATCACCATTCTATCTCATGATGGGATATGAACCAAAACCTCTTCTCATGATCATCTCTGAAACCCCTTTCCCTGCTGTCAAATCTCAACTCAAGGTCTTGTCTCACATGAGAAATGAAGCCCTAGCATTGCACAAACTTGCTCACCAAGTAATGAAATCCAGGAACACACAAGGTTTCACCCCATGGAAATGAGGAGATAAGGTTTGGCTAGAAGCCTGGAACTTAAAATGTTCCCTCACCAGCCCTAAATTCACCCCCAAACAGGAGGGACCTTTTGTCATCACAAAAGTCTTATCTCCAATCTCTTATGAACTCCAACTCCCATTCACATGGAAAATCCATTCTGTATTTCATGCCTCCCTCTTATCATCCTATCACAAAAATGATGTCCACAGACAGAACTTCCCAGCTCCACCCCTGGACCTAATAAATGGAGAAGAAGAATATGAAGTTGAGAAGATTGTATGTTATCATGGAACACCATCCTGTCAGCAATACCTTGTCTGATGGAAAGGATACTCAGCCAAAGAAGACTCATGGGTTTCAGAATCTGAAATAAATAATGCTCTGCTCATTCTAAAGGGATATAAATGCTTTCATCCAAGGGTCTTCACCCAACTCACCTCCCACTCAATCAACCTCATGTCCACCAGACCTATCTACCACCCCCATGCCACCTCTCCTCTCATACCCACCGGACTTGTCATCTGGATTGCTCCTCCTTCTCCACCAAGTGGAATGACAAATGTTGAGAGCCCTTCACCCACTCAGAAATTGTTGACAAGCTCTGACAATTCTCCTGATGATGTTCAACAGGATAATGGACCAACTTCCGGAGCTTCTGGAACCATCTCAGGATCTGTCTCCTTCCCCACCTCCATGACCTTACCTTCCCCAGTGGATTCCCCCACATGCCCTGGAACACCCCACCCCACCATCAGCAAGTGGAGGATTCTCCACCATGCCCATGATGACAGAATCTGTCCCCCTTCAGTCCCATTTATGCCCAATGTCTATGCAATGACCTCCTGGATGACCATTATTGTAATCTCCTCATGACCCATCTTGGTGACCCCTGTCTTGCTATCCCAATGGATGACAACCTTATGCCTGGTTCCCCCCTCGCTTCCTTAACCAATGCCTTCCTAGAAATCTGTCACCTCAACTTGTTAGTCAATTCACTCAACTCCCACTCTGACCTGATTATGGCAAAACACTGTCTCTGCTCTATCCAGGCCATCCTTTGTGGCCACTTAGGGTCCATCAGATACCAAATGGGTTTAGGGGAATACTTGACAGATCTTGACTGATATCTCACCAAGAAAGCTAAACACAACCGTTCCCACTACTGCCACTTCACCGCCACCCACTTTGCAGATGTCAGTAATGATGAAACCCCCTCCGCTTCTTCTTCCCCCCTTGACCCGGAGGAACTAGCCATCCTAGACAAAGAAGAACACTCCTATTGGGGACGACACCCTTGGCCCCTTCCAGCATCACACCCTTTTTACAGCCAAGCCTGTTTCCATTGCTGCTTTCTAGGGCATATGCAGGTCAATTGCAAACTGTACGAATGCCCAACCTGTCATACATGGGCCCCTGGACATGCCCAATATCAATGTGCAACTGTACATCGCCAGGCAAACATTCCCCAGCACACCCAGCTCAGGGTGGATCTAACCACCACCTGAACCCCCCATCTCCCCTCTGCCTCCTCTTCCTCCTCTTCCAACAGGTCCCGTCACTCAACACTTCCTCCGTCTCTGCCATCCCTGTTGCCCCCCTCACAAAGACTTTGCCACTAGCAACCCTTTTGTGCATGCCCTCATTGGTGCTCTGGGACTTCCATCCCTGTCCCTCCCCCTCATGACAACTCTCCTGACAATGACCCCTTCACTGCTGAGGCCTATAGCAACATGACTGGCTCCCCAGGGTATAGTTATTGTGAGTTTTAGTGGTCGACAGTGTCTCCCCACCTTAACAGGGAGGTAATGTTATATTTTACTTTACATTTCCCTCTTTGCCTTCATTTCCACTGCTTGCTTTGTCACCAGGTCTTATTTCCTTGTCTGATTTTCTCACATTGGGCTTGTAGCTCCACTTTTACTCATTGAGTTCCTTCTACTATTGGTTGCCTTACTCATATGCTCACCAATCCCTGTGTATCCCCATTTTTCCCAGTTGATACTCATTTATCTCCCCTGTACTATATAAGCCCATCTCATAGGTATCCTGTTCCTCACTTTAGACCTACTTGGTAAACTACTTTGTTCTCCTCTGTGTGTCCTCACTCCACACTCAATCAAGCACTCTGCTTTTACCCTCATCTTTCCTCTAGTAGTCACTAGGAGGAACCCTCAACCTCAAAACCATCATCAGCCAGTTGCTGGACGAACCCTTGACCCTGCAAACTGCAGGCTATGTCATCTATCCTTGTTATATGGTAGCCATCAGCTAACCATTTCCCTTGTCCTTGACCTCCAGCTGAGTCCACATTTGACCCTTTGGGATCAAGTGTAACATGAATAGTTTTTTGAGCCACTGTATTTGGTTCATTGGCCTTATAGGCATCCAATGCAATGATATGTTCATGTTCTGGCCATGTCACCAACCAATATTAGATAGAATGTTAGCCAGGTAAAAGAGACATACAAAGACCCAGTCCATGGGCAACACCTTCCATATACTCATCAACCTTATAAAGGTCCTGCCCAGGGATGAGAACAAAGTCAGAATCATCATCCATGATTTCAGCTGTTTTGATGGCTGCAAGAATCCCTGGTATGTTTTCCCACTGGCACATAAGATGGAGAATATTGAGGTAGATTGTCCAAATGGATTTCTGCTCAACAGGTGGACAGCCTATGTATGCGATGATGGCCACCTGACCTGACCTCACTCACACAGTCAGCATTTTGAGCAAGCATGCAAGTACCCCAGGTCATGCACACATCACTGTGCTCAAATGAGTCTACTGTTACCTATGCAAGACAGCTGATGCCTTGCTCATGTTCCAGAGGGATATGGGAGAGGAGTTGTTTGGGTACACAGATGCAGATTGGGCTACAGATCAGACTGACTGCAGGTCAATAAGTGGGTACACATTCATTCTAGCTGGAGCAGCCATTAGCTGGCAGTCAAAGAAACAATCAACTGTTGCCCTCTCAACCATGGAGGCTAAGTATGTGGCTGCTACTGCCACTACCAAGGAAGCTATGTGGATATGTCTACTACTCAGCAAACTTGACAGCCTTTTACCTGAAGGCACCAAACTACTAGTTGACAACCAATCAGCTATAGCCTTGGTGAAGAATGCCATGTTCCACAAGTGGATGAAACACATTGCTATCCAACATCACTTCATTCATGAAAAGTTAGATGTGGGTGAGATCTCAGTTGAATATATATCAACTGCAGACCAAGTTGCCAATGTCCTCACCAAGGAACTCACTCAAGAGAAGCACATGAAGTTCTCAATGGGTATAGGTATGGTTTTCTAATCCATCACTTGTCAAGTGGGCATGTTGTAATTATTTAGTTTTCCTCAGACTACAACAAGGACAGATTACATAATCTCAGACTTTAGTTCACCAGAGTTCACTCATTGCACCTCAGTCCAGTACTTCTTACTTGAGACTGAGTTTATACTGTTCTCCCACTAGCTCACCCAAAGGACTTCTTTTCAAAAGGGTGGTGGCATGGTTGGGTGGCAGCATGGTCAGATGGTGGCATGGTCAGGCAGTGGCATGATCAGGCAGTGGCATAGTTGGGTGGTGGTGAAGGAAGTCAGTATTAGCTTTCAAAAATTGTACAACTAACCTGTAGCGAGAGCTGCTATCTGATGGCTGCACAACTCCTGCCTTGCATTGTTGTTGCTATCAAGAAGCTGAGCAGAGGATTTGATTGTTCTTCAAGCCTGGATAGGCTGGATCAGGCCCTCATCATCACTGGACA
>JBBPMH010000728.1:7500-17625 GCA_038090235.1 Pulveroboletus ravenelii
AAACAAATGAATAAATCAGTATCTTGCGACATGTCTACCTCGATCCTGCTTACCACTGATACCCTTCCAAACAACGTCCCAAAACTTGATATGAAGGGGATGAACTGGGCGATTTTTGTATTCTGTTTTCAGATCACTGTTGAGGCAAAAGAGATGTGGAGCCACTTTGATGGCACAGCCACAATGCCAACGAGTCAGAGCCCTCTGATGGATGATGAAAAAGCGGCAGTCAATAAGTGGAAAAAGAATGAAGGGATCTCCAAGCATTTGCTTACCCAATGAATTCCCGATTCCACTGCACTGAAAGTGCACAAACTGGTGACTGTTGAGGCCATGTGGAAGGAAATCACTTGCAAGTATATAGAAAAGGGAGCCTATGCGCAAATGGAACTCTGTGCACAGTTCCTTGAGTCCAAGCTGCCGAAGGGAGGCGATGTTTGCCAATTCCTTGATGATCTTAGGATAAAACGTGAGGAGCTGGCATCAGTCAGTGTCGATATAGATGAGAAAGACTACCAATCAACGATCATCTGCTCCTTGCCAAACTCACTTGCTAATTTTGCGTCAACGCAACTTGCTACCGCTTGTCTCTATGTGTCCTCAAAGACAATCGAATCTGATACACTGATTTCACTTATCAGTGAGGAAGCAGATAGGTACAAGGCCAAAGGAACTCACCAGAGCGAAACTAAGGATCACGATGAGGCTATGGTAGTCACCCCATCCTCTTGCACCCGAGGCTGAGGATGAAGCCACGCCCACCATGAGAACTGGCCCAAGCAGCTGTGTTGGACCTGTGGCTCTGACCAGCACTTGGCTGCAAAGTGTGATAAGGCACCTACTGGTGATAAGAAAGATGCAGCACACCAGGCAGGCAATGCACATGCAGTCACAATGGATAATGACGACGATGGAGTTTTTGGCGTCATTAGCAATGAGGAGTCCCTGCCGGATTTGGAAACCGTCAGTGACTTGGATGACTCTCTGCCAGACCTTGATACTGTCACTTCCAGCAGTGAAGGTGACACACCTGTGGAGGAAGCTTGCCCAGACAGCGACGACCATAGTGACTGGTTTTCGGACGCTGGTGATGACAGCCCATGGGGCTGTGGGTGGAGCAAGGAGGACACAGAATCAGACAGTGACACAGATAAGAACCTTACCAATATTGCTGCACCTGTCACAGGAGGCAGCCCAGGGACTGACGCTCATTTGCCTGAGTGTGCCAAGCTTTACAATTCTGGGACTACTCGACACCTTACCCCTAATCATGCCCATATGACCAACATGCAGTCCATCCCACTGAAATCTTTCACTGCTGCGAACCAGCAGAAGTTCGCAGCCACTAGTGTTGGTGATCTAGTTATCAATGTGCCGAACAGAGTTACCACCTCACAATTGCACCTAACAGAAGTTTTGTACTCACCTGAGGTTGGGTACACACTTGTGTCTATCGGTCGGCTTGATGAAATGGGTCTCTCTATGACTTTCATGCAAGGGTTCTGCACAATCCGAGATGCTGATGGGGACATTATCAGGCACATCCCACGCTCTGCGAAGGGCTTGTACTGGGTGGTACATGAAGGTGATCATGCCACCACTGCAGAGCAGATCATGGTAATGGAGCTGCATCGACGCTTGGGTCATATTGCTCCTTCAGTTGCTCACAAGCTGGTGGAGCAAGGCCTTGTTAGCAGTTTATGTTTTGATCTCAATCAGGATGAAGGCACCTTCTGTGAATCCTGCATCTATGGAAAGGCGACCCGTAAGCTGATCGCCAAGGTGCATGAAGGACTGCATGCAGCTGCCACCAGGGATGTTGTTTTCACGGATGTTTGGGGACTGGCCCCTGTTTCCACTATCAGTGGCCGTCGGTACTATGTCACTTTCACTGACGATCACAGCTGCTTAACACATCTGTACCTCCTTTGCCAGAAAAGCAAGACTTTCGCTGCCTATCGAGGTTTTGAAGCCTGGCTTGATCGTCAGTTAACTGCCAAGGTCAAACTCCTGCATTCAGATCACAGAGGGGAGTATTTGGGGAGAGAATTCGTCCTTTACCTTGAGCAACAGGGTACTCAGCAAAGGCTCACTGCCTGTGACACTCTGCAACACAATGGTGTTGCCAAGTGGCTCAACTGCACTCTTTTGGAATGGGTGCATGTGCTGTTGCATGTGAGTGTGCTACCTAAATTCCTGTGGGGAGAGGTGGCCCGTCATGTTGTTTGGCTAAAGAACCATACACCTACCCATGTCCTGGATGGTAAATCACCCTATGAACTTGCTTTCGGCCGCGCTCCTGATCTGCATGGTCTGCATGACTGGGGTTCCCCTGTGCACATTCACACTGGAGGAGGAAATAAGTTGGGTGGCTGCGTCGAGATTGGACATTGGGTTGGGATCGACGACCGAACCGAGTATGCTTGCCGGGTTTACTGGCCCAGGATGTATGCTGTTACCATTGAGCATAATTTCTATTTCAGTGCTGCACTGGACACTGCTGAGGGGGAGGGAAGCATCCTATTGGACAGTGGCACTCCAGCACAGCACCCTGTTTCTGGGTCCAGCACACCGCCATCAGCAAGTACCACCATCGCACTGCCCCATGCCACATTACTGTCACCTGTCACTACCCCATCCATCTACGTGCCAGCCACACCCCTTGTGCCACCAGCCCCTCCCGAGGTACCTGAACCTCGTGCCCAGCACATCCATAAGCCAAGCCAGCATGTTCTCGACATCTTACATGGTAAGGCTGCTTCACTGCACCTTCCTCGCGGCATGCAGGTTCCCCCTTCTGTCTCCGACATCCCTGCCCCTATGACAACAGAGTCACCAGATCAGACCACTGCAGCCATTGATGACAGGTATGACGATGACTATGATGCACGCGAGCTGACCATGCTCATTGAGCAAGCCACCACTCAGGCTGAAGCGCTCGAGCCAGGCACACTCGCTGAAGCACGACACCATCTCGATTGGGCCAAATGGGAGCAAGGCATTCGAGAGGAGCTTGATACACTCAACAAGGCTGGCACCTGGGATCTCATTGATCCACCAGCTGGTGCAAACATTGTGGGTTCCAAATGGGTTTTCCATGCTAAAAAGGATGCCACTGGAAACATCATTCACCACAAAGCTCAGCTTGTTGCCCAGGGCTTCTCTCAAGTCCCTGGGGTGGACTATTTCAACACATATGCCCCTGTCACAAAACTCATGTCCATTTGCACCATCCTGGCTCTCGCTGCATGCCACAACCTCAAACTCCACCAAATCGACATTAAAGGTGCCTACCTCAACAGCACTCTAACTACAGACGAGGTAATCTACATGCGTCAACCACCCGGTTATGCTGATGCCACCTATCCTTATCGTGTATGTCTCCTGTGCAAGACATTGTGAGCAGTCACCACTAGTACTAACAATTAGTGGAAATTTTGGTCACCAACATGCAGTTTACTCAGTGTCAGGTAGACCAGGCAGTATTCGTTAAGCGAGACAGTACTGCGCTCACAATCATAGTTGTTCATGTGGACGATTGCACTATCACAGCTACTGCCACGGACCTTATAGCTGCAATAAAGACGGAGTTAGGCCGCTTCATTGAAGTGACCGATCTGGGAAAATTACACTGGTTACTCGGGATTGAGGTGACACACGATCGACCTGTGCAGGAGCTCACACTGTCACAAAAGACTTACATCAAGTCAATTCTCTGGCATTTCAACTTTGATGATACGAAGCCCATCTCCACACCCATGGATCTGAATGTCAAACTGACAACGTAGCAGTCACCAACCACCACAGCAGAGTATGCCACCATGCAGACCATTCCATATCAGAAAGCAGTCCAGTCACTCATGTATGCTGCATTTGGCACCTGTCCAGATATCTCGTACGCCGTCGCACAGGTCTCACATTTCTCGTCCAACCCCAGTCAAGCACATTGGGATGCTGTCCAACACATCTACCGCTACCTTGCAGGGACCAAGTCTTTATGTTTAACGTATGGAGGTTTGGAGAAGCCTTTGATCAGGTATACTGATGCCAACAGCAGTGTCATGGAGGACTGCCATGCAGTTTCCAGTTATGCTTTTCTCATAGACGGTGGTGCCATGTCCTGGAGCTCTAAACATCAGGAGATCGTCTTCCTCTTTACCACTGAGAGCAAGTATGTGGGCATGATGCACGCTGCCAAGGAAGCGCTTTGGCTATGCACTCTTATTGCTGAGCTTTTCACCCCCATCACTGACCCGACAACTCTCTTCTCAGACAATCAATCTGCAATCATGCTCGCTCGGGACCATCAATACCATGTGCATACCAAACACATCAACGTTCACTTCCACTTTATCCGCTGGGTCATCAACAATGGCAAGCTCCGCCTTATCTTCTGTCCCATGGGCGACATGGTTGCCAACATCTTTACCAAGGCGCTGCTGTCCTCCATGGTCAAACACTTTGTGGTTGAACTCGGACTGTGCACAGCTTGAGGGGGAGTGTTGGAGTGTACAACCGTGCGTGCAGCCACACGTTGGACTTGCCTGCCATTCACTGCTTAGATCCGATATGGTCTCTTTTGTTTCCCTTTGTCCCCTTTGTCATTTCCTTTGATTCTTGGTAATCACCTTTATTTCTTTGTCCTTATGAGTGGCATGCCATGTATATGTAGCTTTCTATCGCTACTGATCACCTCAGTCTGTTTGCCCCACAATGACTGAGGTGAGTACCCTTTTCTATGCTACCATATGAATACCATACTTACAGTGTGTGTAGCACTATCTTTGCTAGGTAATATATCTTAGTCCATTTGCCCTGCAATGACTGAGCACTATCTTTGCTAGCCATTCCGTTCCCGTGCCGCTCCTTGTAACCTTATAAACATGGCCATATACACCCACTGATGGTGTGGTCCCAAATGCCAAACATGTGTCTACATAGAAATTGTCCAATGAGGCTCAGACTATTTATTACATTTCACTCTTGTTTCTACTTGTTTTCACTTTGTTTCCTCCCTTTGTTTCCTCCCTTTGTCATTGAACATTACTCTCCTTGTCTGATTCTCTCATATCGGGCTCGTAGCTCCACACTTAGTCACTCCGTTCCTTTTGCCATTCATCAGTTGACTCATACACTTAGCAATCCATGTTTCCTTACGATTGTCTTTGTCTTGTCATGTTTCTTCTTAACATTCTATATAAACTCGCTCGTAGATCTACCTGTACTCTAACTTAAACCTACTTGGCAATTCACTTGCTTCTTCTGCGTGTCTTCGCTCTACACTCGACTGAGCGCTTTGCTCTTGCCCTCGTCCCCTTGCTAGCTAGTTGCTAGGCAAGACTCCTCAACCTCGAAAGTCATCAACTGTTTGTTGATAAAACCCTTGGCCCTGCCGTCTGCAGGCTACGCTCTTCGTCCTCATCCCGTTAACAGCTGTTCGCTGATAACAATCCTCGTCCTTGACCTTCAGCCAAGTCCATGCCTCAACCCTTTGGGATTGAGCGTAATACTATTGCTACTGGCCATTGGGTGGGATGTAGCAGAATAGTGTGGTACACTTCTGTGACATCCCAAGTCACTATTTCTGAACCCATTGGCAGCCACAAAAGGAGTAGATAGACAATGGAAAACTTGCCCCAAGTTGTGGAGAAGTCAACTGAATTGATAAACAAGTTAACAGATGGGCTGGAAAAGGAGCAGGATGGGCTGCATAGGAATGAGAAATTCTGGACTACTCTGAATTTACCTAGGCGACCTGGTTTGGGGATTATGGAGATGGGGGAGGACTGGAACAGACTGATGAGCGAAGTTAAAACTGGCTCCGAGAAGGGATCAATGTATTGGCCTTTGGTTAATTCATGACTCAGTATATTCTGAAACTCTTCAGAATATGTGGAAACTGACTTGTTATTAGAAGGAGATTGTGTAATTGAAATTGCTGAAAAATCTACAATAAAACCATTGTGGAGCCCCACGGGAATATCTATAAAATGAAAGAAAATGCCTGTGTCTCAGAGGGCTTGTTCCCATGTATTAGGTTTGTATAGAGTCAAGGGGGAGTGGGTCCTGTGCTCAAGAACATCTCTGTGCTCTGTGTGATTTGGAGCCACATCCAGAGCAAATGTGGAGCAGACGGTGTGTGTCTATACAACCGCCAGCCTTTTGCCACTTGGCGCAGAGTTGTTTACCCATTTTTGTGAATAGTCCAATTTTGAGGTATTTCACAAATGTTTCATACTTGTGATCCCAGGTGTGGCTGGTGGTGCAGCAGAAGATGTTGTGCCGGTGTCTACCCAGACAGGTTGAGCATATGGAGAGGAACTCTGCAATAGCCTGTTGTAGGTTTTGCTGTTAAGTGGGGCAAAACAGGCATACTTTCTTGTTATGGGCATCACTGGAGGCATTGGATGGTGATGATCCTGGGTGTTTCTGCCTGCTCACTGAGCACACATGTGCCATGAACTGATTGGATGCCGACAATGCTGGAGTGGCTTGTCTGTTAGTGAGCTGCATAAGCTTTTCTAAAGCCTGGTATGTCACAATGACATAGTAATGAATGGAAAGAAATGCATGGAATATGGTATCCAGTGACATCAGCAGTTGTGTGTTTGCAAATCAGTGACACATAGTGAAAGCATGTGGTATAAACCAGTTGACACAAGTATTTGCATGTATGGCAGAGGCCAGTGGACATGTGACAATCAAGCAAATGTCAAAAAAAAAGGGGGGGGGGGAGAGGAGAAGAAAAAACATGAGTGAGGATGACGTGATTACAAAAACAGTCAAAAAAGGCAACTTACCACTTGAATCAACTTGTGCTGATCAATGGTGATCTTCTGCACAAGATAATGGTGTATATCCACCAGGATTTTTTTGTTGATTAAAGTGAGATTGAAAGCTTGAGGACCTGCAATGGTTGCATGCCACTTCCATCTTTGGTTGCCTTGGTAGATTAGGAGCGCTCTTTGTTCAGATTGAATGTGTGAGCTACACCAATCGTGGTTCTCAATGCGAGATCAAAACTTGATATGCATGTCAACATGTGGTGGTTGCCATCTGATGTCCAGCATGGTTTTTACCATACACACTGTGGCTTGGCCAAACTGCTCAAAGGTGAGGTCCTCATCTTTGACCACTTCTGACTTGTTGCAAGCAAATGCAGTGGGAACAAATGAATGTGAACCATCTGCTGCCAGCATGATGGAGAGGGAATTATCATCTATTGCATAAGATGAAGTATGATCTGCCTCATCAAGACCAGAATTAGTGAAGTACCACAGCTTACAGAACTGATGGGTTTTAAATTTGCAAATAGCTACAAGAGATGGCAGGATTAAGGGTTCAGAGAAGACAGGTATGTCAGGTATTAGTGCAAATTTGATTTTGTTCTTCTTCTTCTCCTCTTTGAGCATTTGGGCTTCTTCTTCATCCTGCTGGATTTGTCATTGAGCTGCCAATTCTCTGGTTGCATCTGCTGCTAATTGCTCTTCCTGCTGGCAACAACACCAGGCTTGTAAATGTCTACCAAGGGGCAATGCCCCACAGGACAATAAACACAGTATTAAAAAAAATAAAAAATAAAAAAAACAACACCAGGCTTCTCTGTCTTTGGTGTTTCATACCATCCACAGATTTCCAAGAGTATCGACTGCTTGTTAGAGGTTCAAGCCTGCTGCCAGAAATGGTTGACATTCTTGTTCATACTCTTCAGCCTCATAGTCTGGCATTAACACTAAATGTGGATCTTCCATTGGGATGAAAGAGTAGAATGAAAGGTAAAAGAGTGTGTAAACGATTGCGAAAACAAAGAAAGGCTAAGCGACCCGCTGAAGCTGGGTGCGGCGTGCTGGGCAGCGAGGTGGCGAGAAGCAAAAAGCTGCGCCACCTCGCTCTCTCATGCACGGACTATGCTCTTAGAGGATCACGTGCCTCGATCAACTTAGAGCGCCACCTTGCCAAGCAAGGTGATGCTGACAAAGACACGTCGGGCGTACCAGACTCTTGACCGCCAACCACGACGCCCATCTCATCGACGCCATGGCGCTCTCGCTCGACTTTGGTACACCCGTGAACACAGCACTTCTCGTTTATATACTCTATTCTGTCCAACGAATCGTCTTCCCCCCCATCTCAAATCCGAAAGTCGTCCCACACGAGTTCAGGAAGGGCTATTCATGGATGCCTAAATCCCATCCGCGTACGGTCATGTTTCAGACATACACTCCAAAGACCCTGGAACCCTTTGATGGTAATGACGGTGGAAGGATTTTGCTCGCAATAAACGGCATCGTCTTTGATGTCACTGCAGGGCGTAACTTTTATGGACCTGGTGGGTACCCGCTGCTTTCATCACTTTTGGGCCTGGGGTTGTTAACCCTGCCCAGGGGGTATGTACGGCAACTTTGCAGGTCGGGACGCTTCCCGGGGTATGGCTAAGCAGTCTTTTGACCTGGGTATGTTCCCTGCGAGTACGATCGCTTCGTGTACCGCTTACCACAGCCTCTGTTGCTCAGAAATGTTGACCCCGGTCGACCAGCCCCTGGATAAGCTGGAGGACCTCCGCCCAGATGAGATGTATGTGTATTTACATCGGTGCCTGTGCAATTTCTGACGTATGTCCCCCAGCGAAAACATGAAAGGTGTGTCAAGCGAATGCACATCTCGCTTCGCCAAGCGTACTCATCGTCTTTTAGGCTGGATTGAACATTTTTCGAACAAATACGTTATTTGCGGCAAGTTAGTGGAAAATGACGCTGTATAAGATTCTTGTGCACACACGCGGCATCTTTCGCCAGCGTTGTGGTGTCTCATGATAGGCGTGGATGTATCATATCAATTATTACTATAGTCGTTTGGTGTGTATCCTGACCATGTACCATACGGCATGAGACACCGTGGAAGCGTCTGTCGTAAATGCGCTTTGCTGATAGAATCTGCAATTTGTCACTTGCTGCTGTTTGTACAATACCATATTTTCCCCTTCGTCGGTGAGTGCTAGTACTCCTACTACATCGTGAAGTGAGATCAACCGTGCCAAGGCCTTGACCCATTTCTGAATCTCGACACCTTATCTGGGCATCACGATGGACGATGACGACTACTTCTTCACTAGACTCGATCGTGACACCAACCCGTTCCAGAATCGACTACGGAATGCATCCCGCGATGACGACGGGAACGGCGCGCCAGTGCCCGTCATACCCTCGATGTTCGATGAGGACGATGAAGAGACGCCGTTGCAACAACTTATCCGACAGTGGATGAACGAGCGGCACGCACCGGACATTCTCCCGATCGCAGAACATGTTCTCGCTGGGTTGCTCGATCATATACGGCGTCAGGTGCGTTGTTGACATTCGAGGCATTCTTTTCCAAAAAAAAAAAAAAAAGCCATCCTCGTTCCATTTTCCTTCGTTTGGTCTTCAAGCGTGTGTCAGGGTTCGTGACGTGCCATGTATTGTTTTTCAGTCAGAGACCGTTCAGTTGTTGCTGTCCGATCCTTCATCGTCCGAAGAGGAACACTTTCGGATTGTGCTCGTTCAGACGGAGGTCGAGCGGGTCAAATTCGTCGTCAGGTCATACCTCCGTACCAGGCTGTTCAAGGTGAGCACAAAAGATAGATGAATAGTTTGGTGCCCAATGTTGCATCGGCCCTTTCCTCCCCTTGATCCCAGCAAACAAACCATCGTCGCTACAGATCGAAAAATTTGCTCGGTATATCATGACCAACGTAGACGTTCAACAACGCCTTTCGGAGAATGAAGTCGACCATGCTCGCAGGTGATGAACGATCACTTCTTCCCACTTGTGTAAACAGCTAGTTAACCCCGTTCAGGTTTGCAAGACTTATTGACCAGCATTTCTATGTTTCAGTCCTGCAGGGTTTGCCGGAAACCCAGCAGACGTTGGATGATAACCCACCTTTTCTCCCACCAATGGGTGAGTACCAAGATGGGCCCAGGATATCTCTGACAGGCCTTCGTAGTCGCTGAGCCTGATAAAAATCTTGCCGTCTTTGTCCATGCCCGACAGAGATGCCCGCCGGTGAGATTACCCGAGTAAGTCGTTCGTTCGCTGCGTCGTGCCAAACAAGAAAACAACCCTGCTCAGCGGCTCTACCCTGAC
>JBBPMH010000729.1:0-17597 GCA_038090235.1 Pulveroboletus ravenelii
GCGAAGAGTACCCGTCCTCCTTGGCGAACCTAATCTGCGTTGCATTTAAATCTTCATTCTTCCCTGGATAACCCCGCGGGTACAGAGGACAAACCTGGGGTGGCAGAGGGAGGAAGAATTCTTGTTTTTATTATTATTGTATGTCAAGCCTGCCGTTCAATATTTTTGACAAGTTGTGCAGGTATACTTGGCGAATGCTCTCCGTGGAGCGAGAGATCACGCAAGAAGAGGGGTGACAGGAATTGACTTTGGCAAGCGACCGAGTGTTGAATGAACTCGGGAGTAGTGCTGGCCTTCTTCCACGCTGCCAGATGTTGTTCATCACAGCAAACGACCGGCTCCGTCGGCGTGCGACCGTTACGCACGTCAAACACATGGCTCCCTTGTCACCCTTGGTCCGCTTCTGCAACACCTGGTTATCTAACGGGAGAAGAGGGAGGAGGGGGGGGCAGAGCGCGCTCCGGAGTATGTGGAACGGACGGGCCGGCTCACTTGACCATGTGGTGCGGCGGCGCCTGGGTGGGAACCTGTTTTCTTTTTGTTTTTCGACCCTCTGAGCGGCACGACACGATGTCATCTGGTGTTCCCATCAATCAACGTATATATCCGTGCAACCTGTTTTTTCCCTCCGGGTGGGGTACGTTCAATGTACACTCGACAACGACAGGAGAGAAAATGTCCGAATGTAAACCGAAAAATAGGTAGCAATACACTAGGCAAGAAGACAGATGATAGGATGCAACAGGGCAAGAAGGGGGAGAGATTACCCGTGTGATACTTGGTTGTCCATGCCAAATTAGTTATGTACGCAATTAAAGACGTCGTCCACGGGAAAAAAAGGGGGAATCTATTGGCCAGTTTGGCCCTGGGCATGTGGCGGTTGAACGTTAATATATAGATGTGGCGACCATCGGCGATTGGGCGGCGAGGAAGCTGTCTGTCGAGAGCTCCCGCCCGTGGTACGTGCGAGGCGACGAGTGCCCTACTGTGCGCACTGGAGGTGGGAGGCCCATGTACGCCCGATCGGAGTGCGATAGGCGGTCAATGTCCTCCATGGTCGCCGCATAGCGTGTTTGCCGCTGCGAAACGTCGTAACTTGGTGGCCGCTCGTGACTAGCCGAGAACATCTGCCGGTCAAGCGTCACCGTCCGACATCCCGTATACGTAAAGTGGAGAAGACAGGAACTCACGGGCGTCCCTGCAACGCTTTGCGTTGCATTCACAGTAGGTACAGGCATACGCGCACCGGAGGAACCAGTATGTTCTGCTACGGTCGGCATTCCTCGAATGCTGCGCGCCTGCTCGGGGAAAGGCTGCGTCATGGGCGTCGACGCGACGCTGCCAAAGTTTTCTCCTATCCGAATAACGTCGTCTTCGATTTCCTCCTGACCTTCATAGACCGGTTCTAAGACTGCATATGCAACGCGGGATTCTCCATGCCCGTGACCGCTAGAACCATGTCCGGAACTACTCCCATCCGGACCATCGACTCGCCACCGCGAGCCAGGTTCGGCGGACTCGATCTCTTGCGGTCGTGAGCCAAAAAACCACCACCAGCGCAATGGGCGATGTTTGGTGGTCGGCGGGGGTGAGTCTGAGAGGGTCTTGTTTGGAGGATATTCGAAGTCGTAGCTCGTCGCTGTTAGCGGCGTCTGCGAATCGGACGAACCGGAGCGATGCTGTCGGGCTCTGCGAGGATCAGGCGCAAGCGACGGCGCGTGTATGGAATCGTCGAGTGTCATAGGGTTACTGGCATGGAGGACCTGCATGCGCGTACGTCGAGGGACGAAGATGCGCGCCATCTCGGTGACCCCTCCGGATCGTACGTGACGGTAGTCAAAAGAGTGTTTGCGAGTTGGGCCTCGCTTCCAGATGACATAGACTGCAAAGATGAGGAGCAGGACGACACCCACGATGATAGGTGTCGCTATCTGAAGGGGTCCCCAGTTGCCGTTGTCGCTATCATCATCACGAGCCTGGAGATGCAAACCTGACAGACGGGGGACACCGGAAAGCGGCTGATACATCATCAATAGCTGTCTTTGCGGAAGAAAAAATACGACGGCTCACCTGGGGGTTTGCGGGCGTGACAACCATCGCGTCTGCAGAAGAACGCGAAACAGGGAGGGGGAGAGTAGAAAGGATCTGGGAGGGGGAGGATCTCGTAAGGGGCAAGGTTATTTCTAGTTCGAGACTGCTCCCGTCATCCGATCAAGGTCGTCAACGACGACGATATCAACTAGTCCATATCCTCCTGGCTCTCTCTGCTGCACCACCGGCGCACACACAACCTCCTGCCCGGATCAGTTTGCGCGGCGGTGTCCATCCTATTGATCCTTCAGCAGTGTCGGGAGTACAGCCTGTTCGAACGCTGAAACGCCAGTTCCCGGTGTGTCCCCCACCTGATCGGACAAGTAATAGTGCTGAGAACGAACTGCCAACCGGGGTACAGACTACATCCCGACTGAGATTCAATTTTCGAAAACAATGACTGACGAATTTGATCGGCGCATGAGCCTTGCCGTAGCTCGGCATTGTCGGCATTTGCCGTCGGTCAGCCCTGGCTCGTAACGGCGCCGAGCGGAGCTGAAACGTGCTCGCGGTCTATGATCGGCGGTCTGTCATGTGTACACCATTCCGTCCAACTCGGTCGGTTCACGTTCAACAAAGAAGACAGGAACGGCGCGCCCAGCCTGATCGTCGGGCTGCCACCGCCCATCTACCCCCTCCGCCTGCTGCTGATGTGCACTTCACTTGCCTTATGTCACCGTATGGTAGCCACGGGGACGCACTGCTGGGACCTTGTCTTACTGCAGAGCAAACACTAAACGTCCTGATCGCGTCAGTAGACTTCATCCACAGCCAACGTACGAACGCTGACACACACGGGTTGCGACTTGTTCGGCGTTGATGAAGTGCAATGAACACAGGCATGTCAATTAAGCGCTATCCTCGATGCGTCATTCGATCTATTTGCTCTCTCTGCCTCATACATCGCCATAGAAAAACCTGTTCCCATCGGGCATACACATCAATCAGCCAATTAGATCCAATCTCACATTGAGCGGAAAATGGATAGAGATCCGCAGAAGCTTCGAGGGTTCACTAGGGGTCTGCGTTGTCAGCACTGTGTCAACCTTGGGCAATCAAACTTGTCAACGATGGTCCAGAATAAAACAGTATATATTCCCACTACAGCCTGGTCATAATATCAATGTCAAGACGGAACTCACACAGCGAAGACAATAGGGTTGACTTCGCAACTTCCTCAAGCCATAGATACGTATCTTGTCCAAGCTGGGCGTTATTGCCAAGGGTTGGCAGGTCATGAGACCCGCCGGCCAAAGATAAGATCAAACCATACGAACCCTGGCCCTCAGCAGGAGTGGTTTTACCCTGAGCTTGACTATGCACCGCGGCTACTTGCCGTCCACACATCACGGGATGCAGTGAAATGGAGTGAGGCCAACAATCCAGACCTCGGATGTCTCATGGGATGCTTCCAACCGTCCTAGTCCAGGAGGAAGGCACCAATATCACACACGGATCAGAAAAAGCGCCAACAAGGGACTGGTATTATACGCCGAGGCGTAGGCCAGTAATGTGTTCGAGTTAAAACTAGTTGCAAATTTGCCCCAATGAATAAGATTGCGGCACGCAATAACGTACATGATCATCGCCTTGCACCCAACCGAACCAGTTGACGGGCAGTAGGCTTGGAGAGTGGCAATCACGATCAGCGCCGCCGGGCGAAGCAGGATGGAGAACCGCCTGATCCATCAGGAGCAATTCAATATTGGACACAGAGATGACAAAGAGCGTTTTATCTTGCTCGCCTGGTGTTTGGCATGGTCAATCGGGTCGAGTCCCGGTATGTAGCTGATACAGCCACCCCCTGTTTGCGAACCCGAGATGCCTCGCTCAATTTCTATACTCGAAACCGAAGGTGACAGTCCGACTATCGTGCCCAAGTTCATTCTACCGAGCAGGTCCCATCTCCGTGATTTCTCCCATGAACCAAAAGCCATCTGGTCGAGCGCTGTGTTAATTATTCGTTCTTGATGTAAGAAAAGTGGGGCAGATGGAATCATACCTCCTATACTGACCACATATTGCCTCATAATTAATGCTAGTACATAGCCTGACCGTCGAAGCCATTGGCGGAAGAAATAATCAAGCCAGGAATACATGACTTTAATAAAGAAGATCAAACACACCATGCTGGCAGGGTGCATATATCTAAACTCGGTACACAAATTCATATCAAGCGGATAAACATCTAAACAGGGTACTTCGGCACGCCTTCATGTTTCTCCCACCGCGGCCTGGAATATGTTGGGTCGCGATGAGCGTGGACCTGCATGATCTGGACGTTTGTCGGACCCGCTCTGGTATCCATGGTTTCGTCAACGACACTGAGCAGGCCAGCAGCTTGGACTCGACTTCCTTGGGGCAAATGCCTGCAAATTTTTCTCGCACCAAGGACCGCCAGGAGAACCATCTGGCCTCGGCGTTGGTGAGACGTGTTCCTTGTCCCTTGCTCTTCTTCTACCAAGCGGACCTCCGCGGGACCCTGATTCCCCAGTGGAGGAGGGGGGAGAAATAATAATCAGCTGCGCGGACACAAGGCGACTCTTCGTACGTATACCCCTTAATTTGAAATAACTCCTTGTACTGGGAGTGGGTATGCAAAGTCACGAGGGTAGGCGGACGGTTTCAATTCCGGATGTTGGGCCCGGCCCGCCGATGCACTTCAATGGCGGATTCGGAGGAATTACGGTACGTGATCAACATTAGAAGCATTCGTCGTTCAAGAAGTTCCTGGCCTGGATGAACACAGGCGTTCTGGAACAACATTCGAATGGGGCGGGCTGCCCGGAGTGGGAAATATCTCTTTATTGTTCTGGAAAAAGACACCATGAAAGAGTCCGTTCGCAAGAGTCTTGGCATCCTTGAATCGTCGTGTTGTCGAACCAGTTCGTTCAAAATGAGAGCCCACATAATCAGGGCAGGTTTTGATGACAGGTTCAATCACCCGAATCTACGAATCGATCCCGAGGTTAAGCTTCGGGCCCAAAAGAGGGGATGCGTGCGCCTTGGTAACGTCATCGGCTGGCGGCCCACTTGTACATAGAGACATCAGCCACTGGTATCACACACCGTGCCACACTCAGGCTGGCGAGTCGTCCCAATGACAAGTCCTATCCAGCGCAGTTGGTATGGGACATAGCCTCGACGTCGTACGCCACTATGATTGACTCGTGTGCGATCGCGCAGTCCTGAGTCTTTGACAAACAAGCAACCCACCACTGATTCGATAGAAGGGTAGAGGCTCCCAAAGACCGATCGGGTGTTTGACCTCAGCTTGTTTCTCCGAGAGGGCGTGTCTCCACGTATTCCATCGACAACCACTCAGGCCGACAAGTAAACTGAATATCTGTGACAACGACTTTGATCATCCCAGCGTCGGTATACCGTATACGGTGCGCAATGCGTTCAAAAGTCCAGTGCGGATGTCAAAGGCACTGAATGACAAGTAGCGGGAGTGATGAGTGCCTGCCGGTTACCTGGCATGAGTGCAAGTGCTCCCGCTGAGCAAGAAGATCTATTCCAGTCTGCACCCAAGCAAAGAAAAAGTTAATTAGGTTGAGGCCGGGAGACGTTCTCCCAGCTGGCCTGCACTCAATCATCCAAGTCTCATCGCTCAGGATAACTTAGTTACGCAAAAGGCTACATGAACTCTGTTCTCCATGCCGGGGCATCATGTACCCACTTCACCTTGACAGTCCAAAGCTCCTTGCGCGCGACGACGCACTACTAAAAAAAAGGTGATTGCACATGACACAAAAAACGCAAATAAAGGGGGGCTTATAGTAAACTGCTTCCCCGTCCACAACCTTCCACTCTGAACAAGCCGATATGGAGACCTATGTCAGACACCCTGGCTCACCCGATGGGACAACTCAAACGGCAACTGCAGCAATCTCAAACTCTGACGCGGTCTCCCTTTCGGTGACTTTGTCGGCAGCAATACTAAAACTAGCGCGCTTTACAGCGCTGTCCACGACACGCGATAGGCCTTCATCGCTATCGAACAGGCTGCGAAAGGTGGTCGAACCAGACTGTCAACCGGATGAAATCAAGGGACACGTACGCGGCGGTCTCCTCCAAGGTATGCTGAGAAAAGGAATAAGAACAGCCACTTGTGGTGTGACATCAACTCACGTTCTTGGTCTCGACAATAAACACATAGCAGAATGCAAACTCAAAGCATAGCCAGAAGAGGTAGACTAGCTGCAGAAAATGAGAGTTGCTTTGGCACATGTCCCAAGAGTTGGTGACAGTCTTACGTAGTACTTCCATTGCAAACTGGGAGTACAAGAATGTCACTTAGCGACGCTCCATCACAACAATCATGGTCAGCTTACGCTTCGAGAGCGACAGGATTCACGTATCTGGAGAATAGGTCAGGGGAGATTATGGCTGTTGGGCACAAACTACTCGCTGGTTGAAAATCAGAGACATCGAAAGGGTGAAATTAAACGCAATGAAACCCTTGGCGCGGAGGGTGTATGGTAGAATCTCGATAGTATAACTGCGACAAAAGGATCGTACTGATGACGCAGGGATGACCAATATGGTGACTTACGACACAATGAGAGGTGTGAAGGCAAGCTAAACACGTACGGTGTGTTAAAATGTGTCAACGAAACGTCGAGACTACGAACGTCATCTGCAGAGCGAGTTCAGCTACCACGTGAGATAATAACGCAAATTATACTCACAGAAACCGTAGAACAGGACTGCATCGCTGTAGTAAGCACAGACCGATTGTGCTAGAGGACACCGTACTCACAGATAAACGCGATGACCGCATGACCAGCTGCAACACTACCAGATTGCTGATTGAGGGAGAAACAAATTGTCTGAGCTGTCCAAAAGAGGATCATACCTTCGAAAAAATCACTGTTCTGTGCATGATAGATCAAACAACGACTTACCGACACAGGACGTGAGGAAAAGCGGCCGTCTGCCTGCACGATCACAAAGGAAGCCTGCACTGATCGCAACGACAAAGTTGAAAATGTTGAGGAAACCATTCTGCAGAGTGTAATAAAAAGAACTATCGAACGAGGGCCATTGTGGACTCACGATTAACAACTGAGTAGTTGGGTCAGTGACTGCGACCTTCGTCAGTACAAATTTCCCGATTAATGCATATGGCTTACTTCCAATGTCAATGAACACCTTGTTCATGTCTAAAGTGAATGATCAACACCAATGGTTTCATCATGCACTGAATCTATCTTTGACATACAGAAGGACCTGAAGTTAGAACGCATCAGAACCTGTCCATTTAGCTTTTGGATCCAATGTGAAAAAACGTGACCTACACGAGACCGTTACCAGACCACTGTGAAAAAAATGCGAGTGCGATGATGATGCGCAGACGTTTCCTGTTCCCGGAATTCTGAAGCAGGCTGAGCCATCCAACATTAGAGCCGACCTCGCGATCAATGGCAATGGCAGCCTTGATCTCTTCGAATTCATATTCAACGAGAGGGTCGCGTCTGAATGGATTAAACATAGGTGAGACCCTCGAAGGACGAACTACGGGCGTAGTCCAAAATTTGGCGGATTGCTCACTCATCACCGTTCGCATGGTAATATGCCAGTATCTTCAATGCGCGCTCCTCCCTGGCCGTGAAAGGTAATCGTGCACATAGCCAGACAAATTTGAACAACATACTTTCCTTTGCTCACTAGCCAACGCGGGGATTCTGGGACAAACCATATCATGACGATCTGGATGATAGAAGGAAGAGCCTGTAATGCAGAGGGGATTCTCCAAGCCCAGCTTGACTGGATTGTGAATGTGGCATAAGTCTACAAAGGAATGCCTGTCGGATGGGGAACACCGAGTGGCTAGAAAAGACATACAGTCCAAGCAGCACTAGTTACGACCAAAAAACTATTCAGTCAGCGAGTCACACGAGAGGCTTTGTTAGCCTACATGATACTTCCAAGATGCCTAAAACAAACCAAATCAGTACTACTGACCACCTGTGTAAAAAAATGTGTACGAACCAAAAGGCGTTGTACATTGACGTAGCTTGACCACGGTGAGAAGGGTAGGCCACCTCAGTTACAAGTAGCGGAGCAGATGATGAGGCAAATGTCAAACCAAACCCAATCAGGAATCTTGCAAGGTTATGAGGGTAATGGCGATGAGCAGGTACACCACAAGACATCCTACCGAGCGCCTATGAACATCCGCACTGACTGACTTGCTGTTTGAATGGCGGTCGCTGCGATCATCAAACTTGCACCAAAGACAATGGAAAACTTTCGTCCGAGCCCGTCTGACATGTACGGCGCAAATGGATACGCGCACAGCGACCCGATGTTCTTCGAAGACGAAGCTCAGTAAACAAATCCATGTACGAAAGATGAAGTGACCGACTTGGATGGCGTTCAGCAAACCCAGCTAACCTGGTGATAAGGACATGTGTTGCATCGATATGATCGAGAACACTCACCTTTGAGCCGGATGGGTAATCAAATGCAGAGTTCCATTGAGTCACCGATTGTAAGCCGTCTTCGAAATATCAGACACATGGTTTTCCCTGCTAGTTCATACACCCACTCATCATACTTCCATCGTAACCATTAGTAGAGGACGTTATCAACCTGATGGAAGGTTAGATAATGACCGACTGCTCTTTGACTCGTACGCGCATGACAGCGATCCAGAAATTAAGGAGTAGAAGCCCTGTGAGGAAAATCAGGCCCGCATCTCAGCCGTACGCACCGACCAACAACATACGCGTATTCTTGTACCATGGCCGACGGTCGAGAAGATGCGCATAGGCGGCGTTGCCTTCGACGACAACGGCAGGACCGGCACCCATTATTCAAATAGATGGATTATGTTGGGAACGGCAAAATCGACCGTCTTTATAACAAGCAGCTCTCCTGTGCGAGGATTGTTAAACACTACGGTGCACCGGCTCTACGAAAGTTTCTCCGAGCAAGCTGAGACTCGGGTATGAGAACGAACGAGCGTGTAAAGAAACGAGCGATGATTGAAGACAGTAGAATGAGAGTCGAGCGATGCACCTAGGGAGAACAAGACGACTAGCTGCCAGTAAGTCTGCATTAATAATCGATGAATAGGTTTCACGTAACACAACGCGGACCGACAAACGGTGTCAGTACCGATTACGGTGCCGAGGAGCGAAAGATAATGTAGTTGCAGGGCCACACTGATGTTGCAACTTGATCGTAGGACACCTTCTGGCCCCCAGGGATGGGTAACATGCGAGGGCAAGCGGGGCCTACATGCACGTTTTTTTCAGCACCATACTAGGGTGAAAGTAGTATTGGTTTCACAAGAGTCGGATGTCGGGGACTCGCGTCACTCAATGTAGTTGTTTGGTACTATCGGGGGCAAACCCAAACTGGGTAAAGTCCCTCCGCCCAGAGCCTATAATATGGAGTGGCAGCTTTGGTGTCTGTTCACTTCATGCCATACAACTATCCGGCGTAAAAACACATGCTCTGCTGGATGCAACGATGGAAAGCCCAGGGGTAGTGTACACAATGACCGTCCTCACAACCTGGATCCGCACTAAGGGAATCGGACGAGTGGTTCCACCACTCCTGATGGTGCAACAAATTCTGGCAGGAAGAATGTCTGTATAGTCTGGTGAATCGTAGTCAAGAGTATTTTAAGCAAGAGGGAGTTGCAGATGCCCATACGGGTATCGCTTGAAGCAAGCGTCTTGATCGAGCTTGGGAGTGACGAGCCTATCATGTCGTACAGCAACGGCCAATATAATGCAGTGCTACTAAATTTGTCTTGAAGGAGTTGAAGGGCTCTGAGTCTGACGTCAGCTGAGGTTGACACACGTGACTTGAGTCGCATCAGAGCCTCGCCTAGTCGCCCATCGCGTATGCCCTGCGGACGCTCTACACGAATGTCCGGGTCTCCAACGGCTGCTCGTTGTCCTTCATTCAAATTTTCAACGAATGGGAGCGCATCTTCTTGCCCCAGAATAGCCGGTGCAGGGTCCGCCAGTGCCTCTGGTCCTCCATGGGGCTCCTAGAGCCATGTGATCGAAAGAGCTGCAACATCCGAGGACGCTACCCTTCCCTTTCAAATTCTGATTCGCCATGTTCAGTATTTCTGAGAACAGAGCGCACAGATCGCATCTTAGCAGTCCGAGGATCAGTACATCAGCTGCCTGGTGCGTCGTAACCCTTGCATCGAGCTCCACCTGAGCTCACCCTCCGTTTCCTCATTCCATTGCGTGGGTGCCTTCAGTATTTCTAAGTCTGATGCACCCCCATTGATGTGTGCACTGCACATTGAATGAACCGAGGATCCAAAAGGTATAGTAGGAGCAACCTTGAAATTGATCGACCTCGTTCTGCCGGGTGGACCCTGCTGTGATTTTGATCCCCAATTGTCCATGTGCACACCTCATAGAACACTCGACCAATTCATGTTTGTCCTCGGTCCAAAGCATATATCCGGCATGATCATGTGTTCTCTCTTTGGGATTTGATGTGGTTGCAGCGGTCTTCAAATTTGGCATCGTGCAATGGCTAATGGGGACTCATGACACCTCCAGGCGTGTACTTCACCCTTGGTCCCAATTAGCGTGTCTTACATATCGGATCAGGATGGCAGCGCCGCTTCCATACTTCTCGCACGCACCGTGAATGGGAATGCACCGTTCGGCCTCCAGGGACAGTGCCACCAACCTGCCGCCGACGGTAATCATTCAATACTACCTCGTGTTCTCATTGTCAAATTTGTCCTGCGGAGCCCTCCATAAAACGTTTCCATATCTTGGTCACTGTCTGAAATCGCACCATCATCGCCGTGGGTAGGTATGGGGCATGGGTTTCATCTAATCTTAGTACACGTGTAACGTGCCATTTTGGTGGTTTAGCCTCTCAATTTGTCAGCCACTCCCAGCGGACACCCAAGCGATGCAGGACCGTTATCTGACGATGGCACGGGCCCAAACGGCACGGCTCTCTACAGCTGAACGTTCGATTAGCACCGGGGCCCAAACGGATCAGGATCACACGGGAGCGCCATACCAGCTTGTTGGTAATAGCAGCAAGCCTTTCAGGCAACCAACTATAGGTTGTATTTGTCAGCAATTTCCCACATCAGCACCCCCCCCATTCAGATCAATTTTACTTCCATGCTCCATGGCCAGCTGGCCTCGTGTGATCCCAAGTTCTCCTTTCCAAGCCGACTAGGCCTCTTCACTTCTGACCATCACTCTCCTTTGCCCAGATGGCTCCCCCTCCCCCTCCCCCTCCACCACCTCCGCCGATGTGTTTCCCTTTCTCTAACAAGGCGAGGTTCAGGGATGCGAGTCCACTCATCCGTGCCGACTCGGAAAAATCTGAGACCGTGTCAAACAATTCCGATAACCGCTCCCACCGCTCCCGTCATTCTGAAAGCCACAGTTCTAATCGTTCATATAAATCTAGTCGTCATGTACGCTCAGGCTCGTATTCAACGACACGCACTCTTTCCGACCCAGATAAACTCGAATTTGACTCGGATTCGGAAGCCTATGACGTCCCTGCACTCCCTAACAATAACTCCAAGCTCTCGCAGCTATCACCCAACACAAGCAGACCAAACTTAGTCAGGGCCGATTCAAGGAAATCGACGAAATGGGGTTATGGGTGGGGACTGAGTAAGGTGAGGGAGAGGGAGCGAGAACTTTTGGAGAGGAGTCCCTCTGTCCACTCGGACCGGTCTCCTCCCAAGTATAATTCCCCTACTCGCACTTCTTCCGGGTCTAGCGGAAGCAAGCGTCCTGCTTTCTTCTCAAATGATTCGTCTAGCACCCTCGTTGGGTCCGCTTTGGAGCGAAAGATGGGTGAATCGGCATCGATCAAGGATCGTGTGGACACGAGTGACAGACTGGAGCAGGTCCGCAGACTGATGCAAAAAGATGGTCTCGATTATTAGTGAGTCATCCGTTCCTTTTGGCTGCCTGTCACTTTATGACTTCTCAATTCTAGCGTCATTCCATCCGAGGACCCACATCAATCCGAATACGTTGCTGGGAGCGATAAACGCAGAGAATGGATTTGTGGGTGAGTATATTTTGGGTCTGGTGTCATCTATCACTGCCTTACGCGGGACGCAGATTCTCTGGAAGTGCTGGCCAAGCTATCGTCTCCAAGACAGCAGCTTATCTTGTCACGGACTCCCGATATTGGTTGCAGGCACGCGAGGAGTTAGATCCCAACTGGTATCTAATCCCAGCAGGTACTGTTAATGCACCAAAGGACTGGATGGATTGGTTGGTGGTAAGTGATTTGCACAATGAGTTTCGATGGGGATCCTGAGGGTGTGCTGTAGGATCGCGCTAGAGACGCCAAAATTGGTATCGATGCCAGGATGGTCTCGCACGAAAAGGCGACACAACTGATTTCTAAGCTTCATGCGAAAGGTTCCAAGTTGGTGTTTCCTCCTCAGAATTTTGCCGACCTTAGCTGGAAGGACAAGCCTCAGCGCTCGAAGGACCCCGTTTTTTTGCAATCCATAGACTTCACTGGCAGGGAAGCATCATCCAAGCTTGCCGAAGTGCAACAATGGATTCGAGCACAGCCGCCAGCTGTGCCGACATACTCCAAGTTGCCACCAACACCATCGCAAATGCATGTTGGAACCCTGATTACTTCACTGTCAAACATCGGTGCGTAAACAACCCCAGTTTGGTACCATACTGATGGTTTCCATTAGCGTACCTACTGAACTTGCGAGGTTCCGATATACCTTTCAACCCTCTGTTCTACGCCTACCTGTTTATATCTGTCGACAGAATAATCCTTTTCCTCGACGGGTCCAAGCTCACTAGCGACATCGGAGATTATTTGCGTTCCCTCAAGGTAGAGAGGAAAGAGTACAACGATATCTGGCCATTCCTTCGACGAAGGGAATGGGGTGAAGGCAAACTACTTCTCTGCCCTGAGACGTCCTACGCGATCTCACTCATGCTAACTCACTTCCGTTACACTGTCGTACCCTCTCACGTTGACAACATGCAGGCTGTCAAGAATGAGGTGGAGTTAGATGGCTTGCGGCGCGCATATCTACGTGATGGAGCGGCCTACGTATGTCCCACGAGTGTTTCATCGTTTCAATAATCTAACGCTATACCCCCAGGTTAAATGGCTTGCCTGGCTTGACCACAAGATTCAGCAAGACTATGGTATCACAGAATGGGAAGCTGCGTGGCGGCTCACCGAATTTAGGAGGCAGAACAAGCATTATTGGGGTCTCGCGTATGAAAATATATCTGGGAGTGGGCCTAACGCGGGTAAGTATGTTTATTTGGTATGTCCCGTATTGATCTGAACATCCTGTGTAGCTCTGCCGCATTATTCGCCTTCTAAAGGGAGCGCAAGGATAATTGACCGCGAAACACCTTACTTGAAGTAGGTACTCAAGGTTATTGGTAATAACCCCGATGCTTATCGGTTGTCTCAGCGACTCTGGTGCCCAGTACCGTGACGGGACATGTGACACAACTCGGACCGTACATTTCGGTCGCCCGTCACAGGACCAATCTGAAGCCTATACCCGTGTGCTGCAAGGACATGTACGTTAATGGCATTTCATCAATCAAGTTCCTCACGTCCGTACTGATCTTTACCCCAGATTGCTATCGACAGTGCAGTCTTCCCTGAAGGGACTACGGGCCTCCAGTTAGATGTTCTCGCCCGCCGTGCCTTGTGGAAAGATGGTCTCAACTACCTCGTACGTGTGTCCTCGTGTTTCCTCGGTCCGTCTGACGTTATCCGCAGCATGGCACAGGTCACGGTTTCGGCTCGTTCCTGAATGTCCACGAAGGGCCGCATGGCTTTGCCAGCAGTGTTCCTCTCGAACCAGGTCACGTTATCACCAATGAGCCCGGATTTTGTGCGTTTCATGCCCAATAGAGATGACTCATTGTTCATCTCTGATGGCATTTTATCCATCAGACCTCGAGGGCCGATGGGGCATGCGTATTGAGTCTGCTTTGGCCGTTAGACGCGTTAAGGTGTGTCATCCCCCTTCATTACCGCCGACGCAACGTGTTGATGGGACGAATGTAGACCAAGGGTGAATTCAGCGGCGATATCTGGCTGGGCTTTGAACGCCTTACCTGTGTGCCTATCCAAACTCGGATGGTGAAAGAGAACATGCTTACCAAAGAAGAGAAGCAGTGGCTCAGGGTACTTCGTCGGCGATTCGTCTAATGGGCGTCAGCTAACTCGGTGACCACTTCCACAGGATCATAACAAGAAGTGTCTTGAGAGGCTGGAACCGTATCTCAAGGACGACAAACGTGCCCTCAAATGGCTCAAACGTGAAGCTGACAGAGGCATTGGGCTCGCTGGGCCTGGACCCGGCGGTATAACTATTGATTGGAACTAGTCCGTCATCGATCATCTTTACTCCTCCCTTTTTCTCTTTCAGTTTATCGTGCCGTGATAAGGCCATCTTCCTCTCCCGTTTCAGCGATACCTTCTAGCTTCACCTCAAACTCACTATTCCGTTACCATCAATTTTACTCGACTTAGAGGAGTCTTACTATATCTTACGTTGCACGACTAACCAGAGGAATTCGCCGTAGGACTGCCGCCTCCACCGAACATACATGCTTATTCGGAAGGACTGGGTGACTTGTTTTCATATTTTTCTAACATTATTAGAGTGTGTATTTGGCGGGAGCTGTACACGACTCCATTTGTTTGTTATGTACGTTTCATTGTGCCTTTTTTGGTTTTCTCCCTTTCCTTTTTGTGGGAAGTCGAGAGTGTACTATGGCTGAATCCTAATCGACAAACTTGAATGATGCGGAACTGTGATATATTTGAACAAAGGTAATATTTCTTGAGTGGTACTCTGCTTCCAGCATCTCGTCTCGGAGTGGGTGGTGGGGCCATTAATCGCGCTCGATTGTACCCTGGATGGGATTCCTCGGACAAATTATTTTTACCTCATGACAGGGGGTGGATGAGAAGTTCCGTTGTAGGAGCTTCTTCCGCTTACTCTCCGATTCAAGTCAATATTGTGAAGTGAACGCACGCCAGCCCGCCGTTTTGAACCCTTGGAACAATTCGGGTTGACGAGATCTGTGCCACGTTTCTCCCCAACCCCTTTTCTTTTCGCTTCCATCACCATCAGGATCCCCAAGCAAGTTCTGCTAACCGACTCCCCCCGTGGCCGTTCGATTCGGGATATGTCAAGTTGACGCTACCTAGTTGGCGCGTCACGCGTGTCGATCCCTTCGCGGGAGCACGACGGTCCCCGTGGCAGCTCGGATCACAAGCGGTTGGAGACGGGCACGTTCGTCGAAATACTGTACTCACGTGATACCGTCGTGGAGGCCGTCGCTCAGGATGAAATCCACAATGAACGGGGAACACGAGAAGGCTCAACTTGCCAAGCCAAGTGCGATGACTTTGTACGTACGACGGAGGGCTGGTATCCTCATTCCAAGAAATGAAATGCCGTGCGCATCCACGCCGATGATTCTTGCGGAGTCGAAGGTTCCATGTCCCTTGCTATGTACGATCAATATGCTGATGATAGTCGAAAAGATCGAGGATGACGCAAACCCACTCCTCGATCTGCGTGGTGTTTTGTGCTCAGGGGACAAACGTCATGATTTGCCCCACTAGCTTATGCTGTGACAGGTGGAAGGAGGGCCAATAGAGTTCCGAGATGCCCCTCACGCGAATGATTGTGCTCGGCTCATCATCGCCTCGCTTCGTTGCCCTTATCTTGGCACGACTCGTGGACTTGGGGGCTGTTCCATAGAATTGCGTCACCTTGATCTTGTAACATTTCTCCTCTTTTTCCCACCTTTTAATTGCTGACTCAAAGGTGACCCTGCAAGCGGGTCTTACACTAGTCCAAAAGAAACGGGCGGGGCCCATCTGGGGTCGTTTTGAATTTCCTGATGGCTGCAGGTGTACATTTATGTTTAATACCGACCTAAACGGTTTACTAAACCTGCCTCACTGCAGCCTTTGCCTTTGGCGGCGGTATGTACTTGACAAAGTGGATAAATGACAGCATGCCCTGGCGGCCTTCTGAACACAGATCAACATGCATCTCCTTATCCTCTCTGTTGCTGCTGCCGTCGCCGCCTGCGTATTTCTACGCCTTGCATGTCTCCGAGCGTCCCCTGACGTATCAAGGCTTATACCTCAAGTACTCAGCTTACTTGGGGGATACGACAACGCGCTGTTGTTTGCGCTAAACCCCTGCTCGTTTCTCTCCCGATGCCAGTATGTCTGATATGATCACATGACTCCAGTATCCGTAGATTAATGAAAGCACAAACCAGGCAGCAATATGGCTCTCTGTATCGGGTGTCACTTGGCCCTCAGCAGCTAATAGTTGTCTCTTCCGGCGATGCCCTCTCTTCCATTCTCTCGGCTTCTCCACAACTCGTGTGCCACGATCTCGTGCACAAAGACCTCTTTTATATCGTGGGTGGCGCTACAACCAATTATGCTCGCCTCTATCAAGTTATGATCCGCGACATAATGCCACTCATTGACAAATGCTTTTCGTCAAACCATCTGGGACGATCCATGCAGGGGTTCGGTCTCCTGTTGTTATCCCAAATCGACAAACTCTCTCGGGGACGCAGAGAGCCAATATCACTGACACAACTCACCAACGAGCCTCTCTATGCTGCTACCTGTCTCAGCCTTTTCAGAGGTGCCGTCCTTACTGACACCTACACCGATTTCCAGGCTCTCAGGGGAAGTCTCCCATACCGTTTTGTCAGGACACTACTGTGGCGCTGGCCGTCCTATGCGGCACGAGTACGCCTGCTAAACACTATCAGAGACTACTTACGCCGAGGGGAGGTCATCGATTCTGATGATCTATTCTTTCATGGGCTCATGAAGAGTATCAAGGACAATAACATCCCTTCCTCGGACGGAGCCTGGTTGGTGCTGAATACCCTGTGGGGGTTTCATGCCAATACACTGAGCAATGCCTCATTTTTACTTTCGTTTCTGCTATGCGACTCCGACGCATTTGCACGAGTCCGAGCAGAAATTGACTCGGGCATTGAAAAGTTTGGCGGCCTGGAGGCGTTGCTTGCAGCCGATGCTAGCGAGTTGGATGATCCGTCATTCAAGCTATTGACATCCGCGATCATGGAGACTATGAGGCTTCTGAGCTTGCATGCGAGGGTACGGCGGGCTAATTGTGACTTTGATCTGAAGGTGGAGGGTAGAATGGTACCGATAAAGAAGGGAGAGGATTTATTGGGAAACATCCAGGCTGCCCATATGCATGCTACATTCTTTCCAAATCCAGAGGCCTTCGTGGTCGATCGCTTTGCGCAGCGTCCATATCGAAGGAAATGCTTGCAGACAGATGGATATCAATTCCATTCGCTCGGTGGTGGGGTGCATCTTGTGAGTAACACATTTCAGTTCTCAGCCATTTTGTTGTGCTGATTATTTTCTAGTGCAAGGGGAGATGGCTGGCTATCTACGAGCTCAAGATTTTGGTAATAATCTTGTTCCACAAGTTC